>JAVJIF010006448.1:0-61439 GCA_038442645.1 Agave tequilana
AGAGTCCACATTAGATAGAACATTCATTATCTCACTTGTGTATCTCTTTCTGAGATCACACTTAAATACACCATCATGATGTATTTCTATGTGAAAAAACCTGATCCATCTTAACCTGCACTAAAAGCAAATGAATTAAACTACTAATACAATTAGTACTTTAATTAAAGTACAAATACCAATACAAATTTTATTCAGAGCACACAATTTTTTATACAGTTACAAATTTTTATACAAATTTTATTTAGAGTACTTTATTCAGAGTCCACATGTGCTATCAGAAATATAATTAAAGTACTAATACAATTTAAAAAAAAAAATTTTTAGTCAAAAGAGGAAACTTTGGTACCTATACAATCCAACACAGCAAAAATTCTCACACAAAATCAAATATTTTCCCTATGGTTGCATGTAGTTGACTATACCTAAAGAAAAGTATAGATTAACCCAAAAAAGGTTTCAAAATTCCTCAAAATAAAAAATTCTCACCTTCCTTCCTTCTCGTACCATAAGAGCTTTCGATCTTTTGGAATCTCTCTTCCCTTTCGTAGACTCGATCAGAATTAGGACGAAATAATACGATCTTCGAGATGAAATCGCAGAGAAGTCATGAGAGAAGGAGAGAGGAGAGAGGAGATCCGAACTGGGGAAAACTGTAGAAAGTAAATGGAAAACGAAATTACTTAAGGGCAAAACTGTCTTCTGCACGTGCAATGCCCGTGGACTTAATACTGTTATTTTAACACCGTTTAGGAGTCAGGCCAGCAAAAATTTTACCACTGTACTACAATGACACTTGCAATGTAACATTGATATTATATTTATTAATACATACATATATTATATTATATCCATGATACATACAAAGTAATCTGAGTATTGGAACAGCCAGGATAAGAGTTATTATTAGACTCTTATTCAGACTTGCTTTGAGTATTTGAATAGGAAGGATTAAGAGTTGTTATCAGATTCTTATTGAAAACCAAAGGGTCATCTCTTAATCCAACAAGAGTGAGTTTCTTTATCACTGGGAAGGGGTTCTTAAGAAACTCGGCTCCTCCCCCACATCTCCTAATCTTTTCTGGATCATCATCAACATGAAAGAAAAACACGTTCCATCGGAGATCGCGGGGGAGATACTAAAGCGTCTTCCCGTCAAATCTCTGGCTCGTTTCAAATGCGTCTCAAAGCTCTGGATCCCATTGATCACGGCCATCATCCATGGGCGATTTGGTAAGGAGATGGATCACTTGCTTCTTAGGTTGGAAGAGATTCAAGGGAATGTTTTGAGGCTGTGCAACGAGGCCGAGAAGCAGGCGCTGTTGAATATAGGCGATGCCCGTGAAGTGTTGCTCGTGTGCCGAGATCGGGTCGAGGTCGAGTTGGACGGGGTGCTCGCTCTCGTGGCATTTCACGACGATATCCATCGGTGCCTTAAGCCCGACACCGTGGATTTGGTGCGCAATGCCGTTGATGAGTATATTCGCGTGACTATTGAGGGCCTAGATCGTTGGATAGCAGAGACTGAGCCGTTGGAACAAGAAGTATTAGCTGCTTGAATTATGTATCTGAAATAATGACCTCTAGCTGTTTGTTGATATGTCTCTTAGAGAATTAGGGTTTTTGATGTGATTTTCATAGAGCAATGCTCTCTTATTTGCACTAACCTCCTCCATTTTCTTTTGTGAGAAACAGAATGGCGGTCACCCTCCAACTTATACATATGCAGCCATTACTAATTACCCAAGTTAATTCTCCTGTTCGGTAACTGTGAGCATTGAACCTGCATACCTCCCCCTTAGAAGGGAGGAGTGTTACCAGCATGATAGCCTGCCAGTTATGCTTTTCTTGCCATTGCGATGATGCTTTTGGTTGCTGATTGATTGAATCATCAAACCCGTTGAAGACCTCAATTGTGTGAGAGAGAGAGATTTCAAATCAAATCTCAAGTGTCATACTTGAATTTACTTGCAACATTTACTCATCTAAATCAAAGTCGGTAGTGATTCAACATTATTTTCAAGCGCTATACATAAAAATATCAAAAAGCCACACAGCGCATTTGCTGTCACTTGCCTTCACCACATACACTTGCATCCCCCCCCCCCCACACCACATACACTTGCATCCCCCCCCCCCCAACATGAGATCATTTAAAAAAAAAAATTCTCAAACCTCACTCTAAAAGTTTTTTGATAATTTTCTCAAATTTCTTAAGAAGCATATGTGAGAGTGATTTGATATGAATTTTTAATAATAAATAAATGAATAAAATAGGCAAGAAAATGAGATAAGTATATATATATATATATATATATATATATATAATATATATATATATATATATATATATATATATATATATATATATATATAGAGAGAGAGAGAGAGAGAGAGAGAGAGAGAGAGATGTATATCAGCCTGCGGCTGAGAGAACTCTCTCAGCCTGCGGTGACGTGGCTCAATTTTGTCACCCCACAAACTTGCGGCCCGCTTTTAGGAAGAAGTTAAATTACCAAATACCCCCTTTTCGATAACTTTCCTTATTGTTTATTATTATTTTTCCCCCCTTTTTTGCCGCTCTTTATAGGATTTCGGTTATTGTATATAAATTGCTTTTCGCCCTATTTCCTTACCTCTTTTATGAAAGATCTAGTTTCTACTTTTCAGCCTGCGATAAAATTTTTTCTCAAAATATAAATCTTTTCAGATCAATTTTTTCAGCCTGCGATAAAATTTTACTTTATAGTTTAATTTAAACTGCGACCTTAGTCAGAGACTTTGGTCACTGTGTACATTTAAACTGCGACCTTAGTCAGAGACTTTGGTCGCAGTGTACATGGTTAATTGCGACCAAGGTCGCAGTGTTGTTATTGATAAAGATGGCCAGCAACTGCAATCTAGGGTTGCATTACATGGACTGCGACTTAGGTCGCAGTACGTTAAGTAAGTGTTTCCTTTATATTAACATGCATAGCGCCCAAGGTCGCAGTGTTTTTTATTAAGTGTTGTTTTTGATTAAGTCATTTTTTGAATCTAAATGAAAAATGAAAAGTTTGCTGAGGGGACGCGACTTGGAGTCACTCCGAGAGACGCGGCCTGTCATAAAGATTTTTATGAGATCTTTAAACGTCAAGTCTACGTTGTCTACGCGTCGGCTCTTCATTGGGTTTAGGCGTTAATGTCTTTTAATGCCAAACCGGCGCTTGCGGTTGGAGACCATTAAAGCCGACGGTTCTGATTAATGAACCATTAATTATGGTTATTATGGGCTGCCTATAAATAGGGCTCACCCTCTCCCTTTAACAGCCCATAATTAGACTGTTTTATTTTCGAGAGCAATTGCACTGAGAATTTCCGCCTTCTTCAGAGTCTCTAACAGGGGCCTGCCTCCATGGATGAAGATGACCCTATGGACGAACTTGATCGATGTTCGTCCACAAGGAAAGAAGTCATAGACCTCATCGTCCACAAGGGAAGAAGTCATGGTCCTCGTCGTCCACAAGAGAAGAAGTCATGATCCCTGGCGAGGACTTAACCCTCTCCAAGATCTCCTCGGACTTGATGCACCAGTCAAGCTTGCTGGCAAGGGATGGTCAGAGTGGGTATGGCGGCGGGGGATGTGGTGGATATAGTGGTGGGTAGCATACCTTGTGAGGTCTCAAAACCTCCTCTCTTACCCCAGAAGTGACATCGAGGAAACTCCATGCTCACTGGATAACCTTCTGGTGGAAGAGATGTTTATAAACGAAGGATTGTATCCCGCCACTTTGGAGGGTCAGGTGGAATCGGAGATTCTGCTGCCACCAGACCTCAATAACACCACTGCTCTTAGTCAACAAGGGCTCTTTTTGATGTTTAGTCTTCTTTGTACTGCTGTATTGTAACACTCAATCTTATTGTATAAGAGAGCGTCTTTTGATGTTTAGTCTTCTTTGTACTGCTGTATTGTAACACTCAATCTTATTGTATAAGAGAGCGTCTTTTGATATTTAATCTTCTTTGTACTGCTGTATTGTAACGCTCAATCTTATTGTATAAGAGAGCGTTTTGTATCATTTTCACATGCCTGGAGATAAATGCCTGGACATAAATAAAAATCATATATTTTTTTTAATAAACTACGACGTTGGTCGCAGTCATGCATTGCAAACAAAACAACTTGGACCAGAGACGACACTGCGACCAAGGTCGCATAAGACTACATTGCAAACAGAAACAACTACGACCAGGGTCGACACTTCGACCAAAGACTGCGACTAAGCAACTTCTGCGGTGACGTGTCACCTCGTCGCAGTGTTGTTGTTGATTAAGACTAAAGACCAGCAGCTGCGACCAAGGTCGCAGATTATTTTTTAAGACTGCGGCCAGCAACTGCGACCAAGGCCGCAGTGTTGTTGTTGATTAAAAATAAAGACCAGCGATTGCGACCAAGGTCGCAGTGTATTTTATTAAGTCAAAAAACCAGCAACTGCGACCAAGGTCGCATCGTATTTTATTAAGACTACGGTTAGCAACTGCGACCAAGGTAGCAGTGTTGTTGTTGATTAAGACTAAAGACCCGCAAATGCGACCAAGGTCGCAGTTTATTTATTAAATCTGCGTCCTGCAACTGCGACCAAAGTCGCAATCTATCATTTTAAAAATTTATACGGGTGAAGTAATATAATTATTAACTGCGTCCATGGTCGCAGTATATTCGTTTAGCGTAAAATATTTAAAATGAAGGTTTGTAACAATTGTACAGCATTTCAACCAAGACATAGTAGTAAAAATGTAATTCACACAATTAACCTTAGAAAACTGATTTATATATATTTAAAAAAAACAAAATACAATTTTTTAAACTTCTAATCCTCGTCATCACCATCGTAATCAGATTCGTCGTCAAGAGTCATGCTTTCGTCTTCTGTATCGCTTTCCGTCTCTTCCTCCTCTTCAGCGACAGTCTCATCTTCGCTTTCTTCCTCTTCATGTTTGTGTTTTGGTTCACCAATGAAGTCCCAGAACGGGTCGTCTGTATCAAGCTCAGATTCTAACCCGTAGCGAGGCATCGGTTCAGAACTATACATCAATCATCATTAGATGATTGGCTTCTTTCCGGTGAAGACGGTGGAGAAGACATTTTTTTGAGTCTATTGACCGAACAGTGAGAGTAACGTGTTTGAGCAAAAATAATTTAGTATGTTTGTAATCCTTTTGCTGATGACCCTTTATATATTTTTAATCCCAGAATTCCAAAGGGTTTAAGCTCTCAAACCACGTGAATATCTCCCAAACTTATTTTCTACCTTTCCCAAAAATTGTGTATACTTCCTAGGTGACTGTTCAGTTATCCAAAACAGTTTAAAAGTTAACACACTATATGTTTAAATTACTTTGAACTCCAAAACAGTACATTATTGCGACCATAGTCGCATTGGGAACTGATAAATGATTAACTGCGACCATAAATTGCAACAGTAGTAGGATTGCGACTATGGTCGCAGTGTTTAAGAGCAGCAGTCGCAGTTTGGATATGTAATTAAAAGAGCTTATAAGTTAATATAGTGAGAAAGAGACCTTACAAAAAAATAGAATTAAAAGCTTTTAAAAGAAGATAAAATATAATTGAATATCAGAATATCAGGAAATCCTAATCCTCGTCATTATCCCCATCATAAGCAGATTCATCGTCTTCATTCTTTTGCTCTTCCTCTTCATCACTTATTTCCTCATCATCTTGCTGTTTTTGAGGTTTTTTTGTTTCACCGATGAACTCCCAGAATGGATCGTCTCTATCAAGCTCTTCGTCTGACCCGTTGATAGGAAGCGAGCCTACAGCATCAGAGGACATGCTTTCATCAAGCATGTCTCTGTCAAGTGGCAGAGGAATAATGTCTTCTTCACTAACCCACATTAAAGCTTCATTATCATCATGAATAGGAGGATCAGTTAATACATTATTTGATGTAGTGAGATAGTCAAAAGGAGTGAAGTCCAGACTGGTATCAGATTCACTAGAATATCCTGAAGACAAAGGACCGGTGGGGGAACGATTGAAGTTGAAATCTAAGTGTTCAAAGGAAGAAGATGGGGAAGACATGATTCAAGAATGAATTTTTTTGGAAGTTTTTGAAATCAAATTGAAAAGGAAGAGCAAAAATATAGTTTTTAGGTATGAGATAATATATTAGTAACAAGCATTATATAAAGGTGAATATTTGTGGAAGAACATGAATAGTAATAATAATTGTTACAGGTGATGGTTGAGTATGGTAAGAAGTGGTAAAAAAAAAATTTAATTGAAGATTTATTGCGGGAGAATCCGAAGAGTTCTTTTTTTCTCCAGAGGTTTAATACATGAAGTACAAATTAACTTTTTATAGAATTGTTTGCCTATACCTTTAGATTACGTATGGTGCACATCTTTCCTTTCTCGAGATTAATATTAGTGCATCTCTTTTTTCTTAGACTGTTGTTGTATCACGGTAGAAAGAATATTAATTACTTCATTTAATTCAGTGTAATTAATATAATAATTTTTATAAGATTTGATATACGCGAATTGATCTCAGGGTCGCATTCCTAATCCACCCTAGTCGCATATTAAAAATCTTTTACATAAGGCATGGGAAAGAAGATTGCGACTTTGGTCGCAGTACTGAAGGAGGTCGCATTGTTGTACGATAGAATGCGACTAGGGTCGCAGACGTTATATAAAGAAGTTTTGTTATACTTTGAGTGCGACTAGTGACTGCGACTGTGTCGCAGTTGTTATATTGTATTAAGTCGCGACTGTGTCGCAGTTGTTATATTGTATTAAGTCTGCGACCATGGCAGTTGTTATATTGATCCAATTTTTTTAATTATATTTTTGGATGTATTAAAATTACGAATTTTATAACTGTAGATATATTCAACTGAAATTTTGTTTGTTCATGACTTTATTCCAGTTTAGAATTAAAAAGGGTATTTGGTCAATTTGTTTCACGATTGTTTAGGCGGGATTTTTTTGATTTTTTTGGCGCCAACAGCCTGCGGCCGATGTGTGACATATATTCAGCCACGTCCCGCCGGCTGAGAAACTCTCTCAGCCTGCAGGCTGAGGTACAGTAACCCCATATATATATATATCCTAATTAAGTTGGGATGTAATGTTTAATCATTTAAATAAGGACAATTTTCTCACATTTAAAAAAATTAAGCAAGTTAATATGATTCCGAAATATTCTCTTTCTAGTAGAAGGATGGTAAAATTTTAAGATGTAGAAGATTTGGAGGGTAAATTTATAATATCAATTATTTTGTCGTGTAAGTTTCTAAATAATAAAGATTTGGAGGGTGTATATCTAAATAACCCTAATTTTAGTAGTGAACTCTTATCGTTTGGTTATAATGTCTCTGGGAGAGTTGATTTTACATGATGCTTTGTGTGATCGTTTTATTTTGAAACTCTCAATTCTGAGGGAGAGTGATGTAGGACGAATCAAAAAGTCTGATTACTAGAGCATTTTAAAATATTAGTTTTTCTATTTCATGATCAATAGTGTAGTGGACAAAATCTGACCTATGTCAGGATTAAGACACATGTCCCTCGCCATCAGAATTTTCTAAATACACTCGCAAGGAAAACCATCGAGTAAGAGCAACGTCCAAAACATTCTCGAGGTAATTCCCTTCTCTCGAGGAAATTAATTTTCCCGAGGGTGTTCACCCTCTCGAAGTCAATTCTCTCGGCTTGAACAAGATAACCTCTTCAACAGACTCCCTCAAATCCCGCCTATGTTTGTGGAGTCTGTTACCTCACCAGTCATTCCATATTTCAAATATGGTCCACGATCCCTATTTCAACGCGAGCAGTTACAGAAAATAGCAGATATCACTCCCGCAATCAATAGCATAATCCAAGCCATTGTGAAAGATTGTAACATATAGATCGTGCGGTTATTGAATCCCTCATGACTCATATCGTCAACAGAAACCCATGCGTATATAAGATACTAAGAGGGGACAAGGAAGACAGACATTTTTTGGGGGACAGATAAATTTTTACTAGAGATATCTAGCTAGAAAAACAGAGTTTACCTCTGTAGAATACACTGTAATCCTCTGAAAATAGTTAATTAACCCCTTCCTTCACGTGATTTTTCCCAAATTGGGTTTTTACGTAAAATCTGAGTCTTTGTGATTGCTTTTTTCTACTCCCTCTCAGATCTAAGTTACAATTTGAAGTGTAGATAAATTTCTTCTGAGAATTTACCTCTACATTTTTTATGCTTTCATTGAGAGCTGAATCTTCACACTCAAGATCTCTCCATCTTCAACCTTCCTTAAATAGCCTCTTCTTGATCAGTGATGGCCCCACACAAGAAAGTTGTCGGTGGCACAGCTTCCAAGTGAAAGGCCAAGGTGACTGTCGGAGGCGCGACCTCCAAGTGAATTAAAAATTAATCGTTCACTGAGGGTACCGCCTCTGCCACTTTGCAGGAGCCATCTGTCGGCACCCAACCTCCACAATAAGAAAATCAATTGTTTGCTCTGAGAGATGAAAGAGTAAATGAAAGAACAGCAATAGAAGTCAGATCGCGAGTTGGGAGCAGATGATTCTCGACCGCGATAATATCCTTCACAAACAAGAAGAGTTGAAGCTGCTCAACCAATAGCTCCAGGCTCAAGTCGTCGCCCTTTAAAATAGATCTACGTAGGCATAGGGTGACGCCGAGACCGGCGGGTCCCTATACTGCACGTCCTCGAGGAGCTGATCCAGAAGCTGATCATAGAGGCCAAGCTCCCCTAGCACTTGGCTCTGATTACCCACCTCCAGGACTCCCCGCTTTCAAGAACATCAAAGAGTGTGAGCTTCCAAAAAAGTTCTTGACTCCTACTTCCGACAGCTATACCGAAGTGAGCGATCCACTCCAGTACATTTGCCATTTGCAAGACAAGATGATGCTCTACTCCCGGAATGACCCGATAATATGCCTTACATTCCCCTCTAGACTCAGAGGTGCAACATCAGAGTGGTTCTACTCTATACCATCTCGCTTTTTCCACAACTTCTCGGAGATCACCGAGGCCTTCCTCACACAATATGCTACTTGCTAAGAAGCGAAGAGGAGTAGCCACCACCTCCTCTCCATCAAAATAAGGCCAGAAAATAGCCTCAAACTTATATCAACTTCTTCCAGAGCCAACGCGCTAAAATCTCCAGCCGCGGGGAGGAAGTATCTGCACTTGCGTTTATCAGTAGGTTGCAGGCCACTCACCCTTCATACAAGCATCTCCTGAAGTACAATGTCGCCAAAATGAGTGAAGCTCTCTCGGCACAGCTATTCATCTAGCTAGAGGAGGTAACAAAGGCTTCCTCCAACCCTTCAACGAAGCTTAGCGAGGACGAGACAAAATCAAAATCCACCAGTGAAGTGTTGGCCCAAGGTTCCAATCACCGGTTTCTTGTTTTGATAATAACAAAACTTATATAGTTATTTAGTACTAATCAAGTTCAAGTGCTGAAGTATTTTTCATGATTCAAGAGGATTCAAAGTGTTTCTTCATTGAAGGTATTGAAGTCTCAAGCTCACTCAAGGATGGAATTCAAGCTAGGACAATCAAGATTGACTCTTTGAAGAAGCCCACTAGAATATTGCTTGAAGACATGTAGAAGCTATGTAAGAAAATAGTATGTTTAAAGTATAGTGTGTACAATTGATGCTCAAGAAGTCACACACACAAAATGCAAGTTTTCAAAATACGAGTTTTAATATCTAGTTTTTCTCTGTTTTGGTATTTGATGAGGTTTGGTGTTTGATACATGTCCCATCTTCTTTCAAATTCATATATCCTATTTCTATCATGTATCTCATAGCCTATGTATTGCCAAAACATTATTCTAACTATTATAAAATATTTAAAAATAAGTTTAAATTCAAATTTTATCCAAAACTATGTTTTTAGGTTAGATTGGTCGACTGGGCGGCCGACTGAACCTCAGGGCGATTTATGGCCTTAGCCTGTGCATGTCGTGCACGTTTGTCGGGCAACCGACCGGTCGACCGGGCGGTTGATTGATTGGCACTAGTTTGGTCTCAGTTGAGATCGGTCGACCGGGTGTCGACCAATGTCAACGGATAGTTAAAACTATTTGAACTACCGATCGACCGGCCGGTCGACCGATGTTCTGTCATAACTACAGTAACAGTTAGTTTTCAAAAATATGTTTTTGACTTTTTTTTTTTTCAATTGGTATATTTGCTCTTATTTGGTCTAATCTCTCTCCTAATGACCTGATAGGCTCTTCTAACAGTGTTTTATCATTTGCCTATATATAAGGTTCATTTGTAGAGGATTACTAAGAATTGTTTTTGAAAAATATCTGAAAAATCAAGTTTATTCAAGAGAAAAGATTTTGATTTTTCTTACTTCAAGTGCTCTCATTTCTAAACCAATTTCTGCAAGTTTTCAGCTCTTAAATTGATTCATATCAATTGATTTTCTCTTTTCACAAACTTCTTGAGCTTCATCTCATATCAAATACTATAGGAAGTTGTAAAAGGGATTATTTTTGATTTTTGTGGTCACAAAGAGCTTGTAAACCTCATTGGCTTTGTGCTACCTCTTGTATAGAGGATTGAGAGTTGTAGTTGTGTACTCCAGTCCTGTGTAGACCTTATCGTTTTATTTATGGAGGCTCCTTTGTGAAAAGATCCTTAGTGGATAGTGAAATCCTTCACGTGGTGAAGGCGGGGACGTAGAGCTTGTGCTCGAACCTCGAAATAAATTATTTGTATTTGTGATTGTTTTTCTCTCTTGCTTTACTCTACTTGCATTGCTTACACTTGTATTTTTGATTCATTTTCTCTTGCTATTCATATCTAGCATCATTAATACTTGTCATTTTTCACTCTCTAAATCAAGAAAGCAATTGAGCACCTCAACTCATTGTCTAGAGAAATATAGAGGAGAAGTTATAAAGCTCTTCATAGGGAATCCGACTTCACTTCTTAATTTGAGTTGACTGTTTGCATTATTCATTTTATTAATTGTTTCATTTTCACATTATTAACTATTAGATTAGCATTACACCTATTCACCCCCCTCTAGGTGTACTTTCAATTGATATCAGAGCCTTGCACTCTAGTTTTGGTTTAACTTCCTTAGAGAAATCCACTAGCTAATTACTTATTTGCTTGTTCACTACACTAGTTTACATGACCGACGGAATCATGACTCCACCCAAGTTTAATGGCCTTAACTTTTCCATATGGAAAGTTAAGATGACCAATTTCTTGCAATTCTTAGGAAGTCGGGCTGCAAAGACGGTGACTAAACCACTTAGTGCACCCGATGGTGATGAGGACACATGTCTGAAATTATCACAAAGAAATTTGATGCCATGCAAAAGCTCACTATGCATTGCTTTAAGCCTTGAATGATGATGATATTGCTTGGGTAATTCATTGCAAGTCCGCCCATAAGATTTGGTCACACTTAGTTGTCACGCACAAGGGGACATCACAAGTCAAGAGAGTTAAGATTGATCTCTTGCGTTTTCAATATGAAAATTTTGCTATAAATGAAGATGAATCAATTGATGACATGATTACAAAATTCACTAAAATCACCAATGGTCTTGCATCTTTAGGTGATGGAATTGATAATGACCAAAAGGTGAGGAAAGTCATCCGAGCTCTTCCACCATCATGGGAAGTGAAAGTCACAACATTGAAGGAGCACAATGACAAAGAAGAGATGGAGCTCATTAGTCTTATTGGAAATCTCAAAACCTATGAGATGGAGAGGAAAGCGAGAGAAGAGAAGGCATCACAAACGAAGAAGATGCTAGCCTTCAAGTTCACTCCTACCATTTCTGACGAAGATGATGAAGAAGAAGATGATGATGAAGATCTTTCCCTCCTAGTTAAGAATGTAAGGAGGACAACAAGGCCAAAGTCAACAATTGGAGAAGATGAAAGGAAAGGAGGACAAGAAGATTGTTTGCTACAATTGTCAAAAATCTGGACATGTTATTGTCGATTGTCTGGAGAACAAAGCAAAGCCCACAACCTTCAAGATGGCATCATGGGATTCAGAGAGTGAATTCGAAGAGGTGGTTGAGACGGCTCATGTGTGTTTCATGGCAAATGAGAATACACCCAAAGTAACATCCGAGTCTTATCTTGATGAATATCAACTTTCTATGGATGAATTGGATGAAACTTTTGAAGAGTTGTCTAACAACTATGATTTTCTCAAAAAGAAATATTTGAAAAAGAAAAAGAAAAATGAACTTCTTCAAAATCAAATGTTGTACTTTCCAAAGAAAAAGAGGTTTTATCTTCCACACGCTAAAACACACAAAAAGATTTTAATGCACACAAAGTTTCTTGAAAGGTTAAATTTTCTATTATTGATGAGAATGAGATTTCAATTTTAAAAACTAAAATTAGCACTTTAAGCAATATCTTCAAAAATTGTGAATTTGATAAGGGTAAATTAGAGATTATGTTTCCTAAAAGGCAAACTCAAAAGAAACCTTATGTTTCATATACTTCACATGCTCACACACAATCTCATTCACATCATGCAACACACACTAAACATGTTTATGTTTCACATGCTCATCATGCACATACACATCATGCATTTCTTTATGGCAAAGTGTACACATGCACCTATTATGGTCGAAAAGGTCACTTGGTCAAGTTTTGTTATGATCACATAAATTCTTCAAATGATCATGTTTGGGTTCGAAAAATTAACATTTAGGATCCAAGAAAGTTTATGTACCAAAATCAACTAGCTTATTGCTTAATGTAAGCACGCACCAAGGCTCCAAGACGTAGGGAGAGGTGGTACCTTGATAGTGGTTGCTCAAGGCACATGACTTGGGATATCAACAACTTTACAATACTATCAAGGTATTATGAAGGTGGCACTATCACCTTTAGGGATGATTCAAAGAACAAAATCATTGGTATAAATAATATCAAGATTGGCTCATCTATTTTAATTGAGATTGTTGTTTTGATTGAAGTTGTTAAGCATAATCTTTTGAGCATTGCCAACTTTGTGATTAAAGTTTCAAAATTATTTTTGATGATTTCTCTTGTGACATTTTAGATAAGAAAACAAATACTTGTGGTTTTTCTGATTTTTATGAAAACAATGTTTATATGGTTGATATGCTTAATTTAGATTGCAATGCTACTTGTTTGAATGTTTTTTATGAAAATTCTAGGTTATGGCATAGGAGACTAGGCCATGTTTCATTTGATCACTTATCCCAAATTAGTTCTAAAGATTTAGTGAAAGGTATTCCTTTCTTGAAGTTTGAAAAGGATCGCATTTGTAATGAGTGCCAACTTGGGAAACAAAACTAAGTCCTCTTTCAAAATAATCAAAGATATCATGACAACTAGACTTTTAGAGTTAATCCACATGAATTTGTTTGGCCTAATTAAAATCAAAAGTCTTAGTGGTAATCATTCTGTTTTTATTTTAGTTGATGATTTCTCTAGATTTACATGAGTTTTCTTTTTAGAATATAAAGATGAAGCTTTTTCATATTTTCATGTTTTTTTTTGAAAAAGAGTTGAAAAAGAAAGATTTTCTGATTTTACGCATAAGGAGTGATAGAGGTGGTGAATTCATCAACCATTTTTTATCACCTATTGTGAAGAAAATGGAATTAAATATGAATTATCTTGTCCTAAAACTTCATAACAAAATAGAGTCGTTGAAAGGAAGAATTGTACTCTTCAAGAAATTGTTAGGACAATGATTAGTGAATACGAACTCTCTCAATATTTATGGGCTGAGGCTGTAAACACTTCATGCTACATTGGAATCGAATTTATTTTTGTAAAAATTCAAATAAAATCCCTTTGAGATTTACTATTTGAAAAACCAAATGTTTCCTATTTTAAAGTCTTTGGCTGCAAATATTCTGTTTTGAATATCAAAGGTAATTTAGGCAAATTTGATCCAAAATCTTTTGAGGCTATTTTTGTTGGATACTCAAATACTAGTAAAGCTGATAGAGTTTTCAATAGGTTAACCTTAACTATTGAAAAGTCTGTGCATATTAAGTTTGAGGAATCTAACTCTCTTGTGAAAAATGTTGTAAAGATTGATTTTTTAGGTGAAGACTTTGAAAAGGTTTTTATGAAAGATTTACTGGCACAAGATGAAGAAGAAAAGTCTAAGGATGATACAAATGGAGAAGTCTAAGATGTTGAAGTGG
The DNA here is from genome assembly GCA_038442645.1 of Agave tequilana. Lineage (NCBI taxonomy): Eukaryota > Viridiplantae > Streptophyta > Magnoliopsida > Asparagales > Asparagaceae > Agave > Agave tequilana. The sequence goes on from JAVJIF010006448.1 coordinate 14,225, forward strand.
AGCCAACACAACCACTTTCAAAGGATTGGAGATATGCTACAAGTCATCCCAAGGACCTCATTATTAGTGATGTATCCAAAGGGGTAACTGCTCGCTCCAAACTTCATGATATTTATGACCATTTTGCATTCATATCTCATATTGAGCCCAAAAATATCCTCGAAGTCGAGGGCGACTCATATTGGTTGCTTGCCATGCAAGAAGAGCTCAATCAATTTGAGCGTAACCAAGTTTGACATCTTGTTCCTAGACCCATGATAGACCAACTATTGGTACTAAATGGATCTTTAGAAATAAGTTGGATGAGTCAGGAAATATTGTTAGGAATAAAACTAGATTAGTGGCCCAAGATTACACCCAAATCGAAGGAATCAATTTTGAGAAAATTTTTACACCCGTAGAATGGCTTGAGGTCATACGATGACACTCGCTTTTGCTTCTTTTAAAAATTTTAAGTTTTTTCAAATAGATGTTAAAAGTGCATTTTAATGGTTTTATTGAAGAAGAGGTGTATGTTGAATAACCCCCCAGGTTTGTTGATCTACACATCAGTATTTTATTTTTAAACTTAAAAAGACTTTGTATGGTTTAAAACAAGCTCCTAGAGCTTGGTATGAAAGATTGAGTACTTTTCTTATATTAAATGGTTTTGTTAAAGGCAAAGTTGAAACTACCTTGTTACAAAGAATATAGATAATGATATCTTAATTGTTCAAATAAACGTTGATGATATCATTTTTGCATCTACTAATGAAAAGCTTTGTAAGGATTTTGAATCATGCATGAAGAAAGAGTTTTAGATCAGTATGATAGGAGAGCTCAACTAATTCCTTAGACTCCAAATCAAGCAAAAGGGTGATGGGATCTTCATCAATCAAGCTAAATATACAAGAAAACTCATTAAGAAATTTGGGCTTGAAGATGCAAAGATATGCAAGACTCTCATGACTACCACAACGAAGCTTGATAAAGATGAACAAGGTAAAATTATTGATATTAAATTCTATCCTAGTATGATTGGTAGTTTATTTTATTTGACGGCTAGTAAGCCGGATATTATGTTTAGTGTATGTTTATGTGTTAGATTTTAATCATGTTCTAAAGAGTCTCATTTAATTGTGGTAAAACGTATTATTAGATATCTTAAGGGCACTATTGGAATGGGTTTGTGGTATCTAAAGATCGGACAATTCTTAACGACGAGATTTTCAGATGCCGACTATGCCGGTTGTAGAGTAGATAAGAAGAGCACTAGTGGAACTTGTCAATTTTTAGAAAATTACCTTATTTCATGGTCTTTCAAGAAACAAAATTTCATAGCCCTCTCAATCGCCAAGGCGGGGTATGTTGTGGTCGGGGTTTGTTGTACACAAGTCCTTTGGATGAAACATACTCTCCTTGATTATGATTTGCATTATGACCATATTAAAATATTTTGTGATAATACTAGTACCATTCATATAACCAAGAATGAAAATAAACATAGTACGACCAAGCATATAAAAATTCGTTATCACTTTCTTAAAAATCATTATGAGAAAGGAGATATTGAGATTGACTATGTTTCTACCGATTCTCAATTAGCGGATATTTTTAATAAACCACTTAATTTTAATAGATTTTTTTTATTTATGGTGAATTGAATGTTTGCATTGTGGAACCATAAATTTTCAATTAAATATGGTGAATTGAGTTATTATTTTTTTGGTATTTATGATTACTTTAAATGTATGATTTAGCTCATTTTCGAATAAAATTAATATCAACAATGGTAGACTTTCAATGCTCATTTTATTGGTATCTATTAGTTTATGAGTCCCTTTTTGATTATGACAAAAAAGGGAGAAGTTTTATAAGTTATTGCATTTGGTATTTTTATTGTTTTGCAAATTGTTATATAAGCTTATGCTTTCAATTGGTATTCCTAGTTTTCCAATTGACAGTCATGTTTTGTGTTAAAATTGGTATTTGAGATTTATTGATTAATTGATAATTGAAGAGATTTATGAGTTAGAGATTTATGATAACTACTACTTGCTATTACCTCTATTTCATATTTGTATGCTTTGTTGCATACCTATTTGGTAGTTGGAGGCATGGATGGAGTGATCGGTCACATATATTGCACATACATTGTCACATTCTCATACTTATTATATAATAAACTCTACTTTTAATCCTAATTATTGTCTAATTTATAAGCAGGCCCATTGCTAAAAGAAAGGAAAGAGAAACGAGCCCAAAATCCCATCAAAATTCTGATTTAATTCAGAAATAATTCAAAATCAGAAAATTAGGGCAGATCATGGCAAATCAGAGAAGTTGAAAATCGGTTAAAACAAATCTTCCCAAATTAATCGGTTAAAGCCAGAGATCAAAGGCTGTTTTGTCAAATTCAGGAGCTGAAACAGCAAATCCAGCTGGTCAAAAGGGGGCAAAATCACACGCATCCAAATCCCCACCTGGATGTGGCCATTTGGCCACATCCTGGCCGCAGATGCGGATCCGCGGCTCTTTGGTGGAGATAAGGGGAGTGTTTGCTCCCCTTATCTCTTCACTCCTCTCCCCTCTGGGTTTTTGCTCCCCTTATCTCTTCACTCCTCTCCCCTCTGGGTTTTTGCCTATGAAAGGCAGATTCTTCACTGAAAAAGGGAGCGATCATGTAGAGATAGACTTTAGGCCAGTTTTTTCTTCTTTTTAGTGTAGGTTTTTATTTCTCTTTTTATGTAATTTTCAGTTTTATTTATGTAATTTAGAGAAGATTAGAGTTTCATAGGAGAACGAGAGTGAAGCTTGTACTGAGAGTGACACTGGTGTAAGTTGGTCTTCTTTTCTCTTATTGTTACAAGATTGAATCTATAGTTGCATTTGTAAGTTCTTCTTTATTTTTTGTGTTCTTCTTCCTTTCTACTTTTCTTCTTTTGATACCAATTGCTATCCAAATGAGTCTTATAGCATCGAAAGAGCCTTACATTTGCGAGTGCCACCGACACCTCATGACGATGGATTTTTGGTCTCATTCTATATCATTTCATACTTGTATCGTCTTGATGATGTAATGTGAAAGAGACGGGAATTAACTCTTATGGGCTATGCACTGATCGCCTCTACTTCAAGGCAACATCATTGCCACAGATTCAAGATAAGTATTGGGCCAAAGGAGGTAAGTAATTTTTAGTTTTCTTTCTTTTAATTCTTTATTTAGATCACCAACACCATCAACACCAAACTCTTTCATCATTCTTTTTAATTTCTTTGTATAAACTCATTTTTTATTTTTTTCCCACCATCTCAATCTACCACTTTCTTATTAACTTAACTGTAACTCTATTTTTTCTCTTTTCTTTCAAAGAACTAAAAGAAGATCTTTAATCATTCTTTATAGCATAAAGAGAACTTACTAAAAGCTTCCATCGCTACTCCCTCCTTGTGGATCACGACCCGCATAGCCACTTGCTATAGCGGTAGCATTGAGAACTTACACTCTTTATTCTTATGTTTTGAAATTCTGTATTCTTGTGTGCAGGTTCCAACTCAATCAAATTTTGACGCCATTGCCGGGGAGGGACGGTAATTTATTCTCTTTTTAGATTTATAATTTTGGTTAACTTTCTTCTTTGTTCTTGGTGTACAGGTTTGACAACAACGAATTTTTGGTGCAGTGGACATATAAGTGGCCTTGGACTCTGCTCAAGAAAGCAGAGCCCAGAAGCCCTCAAATTTGCTACATTCCTGTTGCAATCTGAGCGAACTACTAACCTGTATTTTCTGCAGGTTGGCTGACTTACAAAGTTTAATATCTATAGTTATTTATTTTCTTATTTGACTCACTGTACATACATTTCTAACAACAACAACAGTAAAAGATTGATTGTAAATGCTAAAAATGATTTAGACTTTACATTTAGGCACGTGTCTTTTTCGTTACATTTTCTATTTACTATTGAAGAGTGCTAGAACCAAAGTATGTGTGCATAGCATTTAGTATAAGGTTCATTCTTGTATGAAATATTGCTTTTAGTGTTACTTTTTTTCTATATACTTGTACATTGCACTAAATTGATTTAAGGGCTTGTCCTATAAACATGATAAGGTGGAGAAGTCATTACTCTCCCTTAGCACACAAACAATCTCCTCACTCACTAACCCAAGCTGACTAAAATTGAGTAGACGTTGGCCCTAGGGACATCTCGGACTCAAATAGGAGACTGACCTAAGAGGGAAGTTGATTTAAATTTGACTCTTGCTAAATCGGTGTCTAAGGTTGGGGATTGAGGGGAGGCCGTTTTGTCAAATTCAGGAGCTGAAACAGCAAATCCAGCCGGTCAAAAGGGGGCAAAATCACACGCATCCAAATCCCCACCTGGATGTGGCCATTTGGCCACATCCTGGCCGCAGATGCGGATCCGCGGCTCTTTGGTGGAGATAAGGGGAGTGTTTGCTCCCCTTATCTCTTCACTCCTCTCCCCTCTGGGTTTTTGCCTATGAAAGGCAGATTCTTCACTGAAAAAGGGAGCGATCATGTAGAGATAGACTTTAGGCCAGTTTTTTCTTCTTTTTAGTGTAGGTTTTTATTTCTCTTTTTATGTAATTTTCAGTTTTATTTATATAATTTAGAGAAGATTAGAGTTTCATAGGAGAACGAGAGTGAAGCTTGTACTGAGAGTGACACTGGTGTAAGTTGGTCTTCTTTTCTCTTATTGTTACAAGATTGAATCTATAGTTGCATTTGTAAGTTCTTCTTTGTTTTTTGTGTTCTTCTTCTTCCTTTCTACTTTTCTTCTTTTGATACCAATTGCTATCCAAATGAGTCTTATAGCATCGAAAGAGCCTTGCATTTGCGAATGCCACCGATACCTCATGACGATGGATTTTTGGTCTCATTCTATATCATTTCATACTTGTATCGTCTTGATGATGTAATGTGAAAGAGACGGGAATTAACTCTTATGGGCTATGCACTGATCGCCTCTACTTCAATGTAACATCATTGCCACAGATTCAAGATAAGTATTGGGCTAAAGGAGGTAAGTAATTTTTAGTTTTCTTTCTTTTAATTCTTTATTTAGATCACCAACACCATCAACACCCAACTCTTTCATCATTCTTTTTAATTTCTTTGTATAAACTCATTTTTTATTTTTTCCCACCATCTCAATCTACCACTTTCTTATTAACTTAACTGAAACTCTATTGTTTCTCTTTTCTTTCAAAGAACTAAAAGAAGATCTTTAATCATTCTTTGTAGCATAAAGAGAACTTACTAAAAGCTTCCATCGCTACTCCCTCCTTGTGGATCACGACCCGCATAGCCACTTGCTATAGCGGTAGCATTGAGAACTTGCACTCTTTATTCTTATGTTCTAAAATTCTGTATTCTTGTGTGCAGGTTTCAACTCAATCAAATTTTGATGCCATTGCCGGGGAGGGACGATAATTTATTCTCTTTTTAGATTTATAATTTTGGTTAACTTTCTTCTTTGTTCTTGGTGTACAGGTTTGACAACAACGAATTTTTGGTGCAGTGGACATATAAGTGGCCCTGGACTCTGCTCAAGAAAGTAGAGCTCAGAAGCCCTCAGATTTGCTACATTCCTGTGGCAATCTGAACGAACTACTAACCTGTATTTTCTGCAGGTTGGCTGACTTACAAAGTTTAATATCTATAGTTATTTATTTTCTTATTTGACTCACTGTACATACATTTCTAACAACAACAACAGTAAAAGATTGATTGTAAATCCTAAAAATGATTTAGACTTTACATTTAGGCATGTGTCTTTTTCGTTACATTTTCTATTTACTATTGAAGAGTGCTAGAACCAAAGTATGTGTGCATAGCATTTAGTATAAGGTTCATTCTTGTATGAAATATTGCTTTTAGTGTTACTTTTTTTCTATATACTTGTACATTGCACTAAATTGATTTAAGGGCTTGTCCTATAAACATGATAAGGTGGAGAAGTCATTACTCTCGCTTAGCACACAAACAATCTCCTCACTCACTAACCCAAGCTAACTAAAATTGAGTAGACGTTGGCCCTAGGGACATCTCGGACTCAAATAGGAGACTGACCTAAGGGGGAAGGTTATTTAAATTTGACTCTTGCTAAATCGGTGTCTAAAGTTGGGGATTGAGGGGCGAAACCCCGAAGGCTAGTAGTTTAGCATAATTAGGCTCATTGCTTTAAGCACGGATACCTCACCAATCTTACCCCTACCTGGCCGATTAACTTATGATCAGATTCAGCAATATACCCCCCGTGGACAGTCTAACCAGTTAAGAGTCTCTAGGTTTAAGGTTTACCCTAACTTAGGTTAGATTTTTTTTCTTTTTATTTGTTTACTTATTTGTTTGTTTTTCTTTATTTGTGTTTGACATTTCCTGTGTGATATGGCTTATAACAATTAATTTTCTAATTTTAATGGTAATTCATATTACACCCCGACCTCTTTTTTGGATATTACCAACCCGGCATATCATAACTTTAACCAACCTAGTGTGCCGGATTGGTCATATCCGAATAAATATAACCCATGCCCCCAATCTTATGACCATAATTTCTAAAATAATTTCAACTCTTCATAGAGTCAATGGGAATTCACCTCCCCCGAGTCCAATTTTCATCCAACTTGTTCTCCTTATCCATCTTGTCCACAATATTTTCAAGATTCATACTCAGTCCACCAGTTCAAAATAGAAAACCATCAATCTTGAAAATGAGTATGCTTGAGTCCAAGCAACAATCACAAAATCTGACGGACTCACAATTTCACCACAAATTTCAAAAAAAAACTTTAACTTTTCAAGTCTAATCGCAACAAAATGATGAACCAATCGACTATGAAAAGATGCTTGAAGTCATGACTCAGGCTCAAATCGCTCGTAATCATGACATAGATATAATGGTCCAAACTCTCCATTCTCACCGTTTGATCATTTCTGATGTCGCTAACCATTCTGTTAGAGCCGAAGAATCATGTTGTTTTAGAAAATAAGATTCTATTTCAGCACACCCATTTGAACTTGCCCAAACCCCAAATTTTGAAATGAAATTGACATTTTGGCAAGTTATTCCTTTCCTGAAATTGAACTCGAGAATGAATATGATCCTGAACCTAAACTTAGTAATTAAATTCTACTTCCTGATTCAATAATGACTCTGGTGTCTTCACCTAATTTCAATCTTTTCCCGAGTCAACATTGGATCTTGTGCCAGTTCATCATGAAATTGAATCCCCAATCTTTTATGATCATCATATTGAACTTGATCAATTTCATACTTTTGAAAGTCCCATTGATAAATTGGCAAGTTCTCATTTTTATGAAATTGAACTCAATGAGAAATGTGACCTAGATTCTCAAATTTGTGATCGAGTTTAAATTCCTGAATCAATATTGACTCGTGTTTTGTTACCCAACTTGAGTAATATTTTAGAGTCAGTTTTGATTCCCACACCTGTCATTCTTGAACTTGAATTACTAATGTTAAGTCACATTCCGTTGTTGGGAAATGAATGTGAACTTGAGTTTCAACTTCTTGATTTGGACCCACTTCCTGAATTAATCTCGACTCCTGAACTTTTACTTGACTTAGTCACTTTTCTGAGTCGGTATTAGTTCCCGTACTTCCTAAGTCCAAGTCAATCATTCCATCTTTTCACACTCCATTTTGGGACAAGGGTGTTGATAAAATTGTCTCTGAAATTATTTGTGAAATTTGAAAATTAGATGGGGTAAAATTCTTAATAAAGATCATTTATATATACATCATTTTAGTGGGTTATATTAGAGAGGTTTCTGGTGGGTTCCTCAACTCCACGCAAATTAGATTGGGCCACATTTCATGGACCAATCAGACCACCCCCTTTCTTATTTTTCATGTATCTATGCATTAATTCATACATTAAGTACAATACATGGATAGGTGTGGGGAAGGGTTCTACCATAACTTAGGTCTTTTTTATTATTAAAAAAATATTATTATTAACATTTTCTTTACTTTTAAAAATTTTTTGAAAATAGAAACAATATTTTGACATTTTTTTGTAAGAAATTAAGTCAATTTTAAGGAATAAGAGAATCATAATTAGAATTTCTTATACTTGGTCAAAATAAGATTATTTGTTTGATTTCTAAGATTAGGAAGAAAATTTGTGAAAGTAATTTAGTCTTGATCTTTATCTTGATAATATATGCATGCTTTACACACTTACACACTTAGGGTTCAAAATTAAAGATTCTTATACCTTATTAAAAAAAGAAAAAGAAAAAGAAAAAATATATATATATATAAATCCTCTGATTAAGCTGGGTATTTGAGCCTCATAAAGCATAAGTATTCACGCCTAAAGGCGGTCATATAATAAAATCCTTAGTTTTGTGGCCTTATTTGCTCGAGTCCTTAAGTCCTTGGGGCGTCTTCTCACCCGGTGCCCTAAGACTGTTTGGTTTGGGAGTCACCGATTAAATGCTCGTTACATAGGCAAATTAGAAAGCCTAATAGAACTAAGGAATATTAGCACTAAAAATAAATAAATAAATAAATAAGCCATAAGAGTTAGAATTAAAGAACCCTTAGTCAAAATTCACGGTCATGAAGGTGCATATGACTTAGGGTAAAGTAATAGAGTAGATGAGAAGTATAATTTGACTCTTTACTTTGATTGATAACAAATTTTTGAATAGAGACAAGTTTAGAAATAAAAAATTCGATTTTTCTATAACTTATAGATTACTTAATTCTTACAATAATATTTCAAATATTTTTTTTTTCAAAATGTGATTTCAAAATACTAACATTTTTCTCTTTCTTTATGGATTTTCTGGGTGCAATCCACTGAAAACCCTCACGAGACAAAACTCGTCCTCTAGGGAAAACCTAGAGGTTTAACGGCTTGTTGCATATGCTCAGTGCAATCGCGTACTTGCGAAAGTGGTCTAATAATCTTTAGTATAATTTTGTTGTTTTGCTCGAGGACGAGCAAAAGATAAGTGTGGGGGTGTGATCGGTCACATATACTGCACATACATTATCACATTCTCATACTTATTATATAATAAACTCTGCTTTTAATCTTAATTATTTTCTAATTTATATGCAGGCCATTGCTAAAGGAAAGGAAAGAGAAACGAGCCCGAAAGCCCATCAAAATTCTGATTTAATTCAGAAATAATTCAAAATCTGAAAATCAGGGCAGATCATGGCAAATCAGAGAAGTTAAAAACCGGTTAAAACAAATCTTCCCAAATTAATCGGTTAAAGCCAGAGATCAAAGGCCGTTTTGTCAAATCCAGGAGCTGAAACAGCAAATTCTGCCGGTCAAAAGGGGGCAAAATCACACGCATCCAAATCCCCACCTGGATGTGGCCATTTGGCCACATCCTGGCTGCGGATCCGCTGCCAAGGCCGCGGATCCGCTGATCCGCGGCTCTTTGGTGGAGATAAGGGGAGCATTTGCTCCCCTTATCTCCTCACTCCTCTCTCCTCTGGGTTTTTGCCTATAAAAGACAGATTTTCACTAAAAAAAGGGAGCGATCATGTAGAGATAGACTTTAGGCCAGTTTTTTCTTCTTTTTAGTGTAGGTTTTTATTTTTCTTTTTATGTAATTTTCAGTTTTATTTATGTAATTCAGAGAAGATCAGAGTTTCATAGGAGAACGAGAGTGAAACTAGTACTGAGAGTGACACTGGTGTAAGTTGTTCTTCTTTTCTCTTATTGTTACAAGATTGAATCTACAGTTGCATTTGTAAGTTCTTCTTTATTTTTTGTGTTCTTTTTCTTCCTTTTTACTTTTCTTCTTTTGGTACCAATTGCTATCCAAGTGAGTCTTATAGCATCGAAAGAGCCTTGCCTTTGCGAGTGCCACCGATAACTCATGACGATGGATTTTTAGTCTCATTCTATATCATTCCATACTTGTATGGTCTTGATGATGAAATGTGGATGAAATGGGAATCAATTCTTATGAGTCATGCGCTGATCGCCTCTACTTCAAGGTAACATTATTGCCACAGATTCAAGGTAAGTATTAGGCCAAAGGAGGTAAGTAATTTTTAGTTTTCTTTCTTTTAATTCTTTAGTTTAGATCACCAACACCATCAACACCCAACTCTTTCATCATTCTTTTTAATTTCTTTATTTAAACTCATTTTCTATTTTTTTCACCTTCTCAAACTACCACTTTCTTAATAATTTAACTGTAACTCCATTTTTTCGCTTTTCTTTCAAAGAACTAAAAGAAGATTTTTAACTATTCTTTGTAGCATAAAAGAGAACTTACTAAAAAACTTCCATCGCTAGTCCCTCCTTGTGAATCACGACCCGCATAGCCACTTGCTATATCGGTAGCATTGAGAACTTGTACTTTTTATTCTTAAATTCTGAAATTCTGCATTTTTTTTGTGCAGGTTCCAACTCAATCATGGAGATTGGTATGTTTATGTATAGTTTTTCATATTTCATATCTATACCTATATGCATATGATGGTTTGCTTTGGAATTGTCACATTCTTTAGTCATAAATGATTGAACTTGTTAGATAAGCATAATTTTAGGGGGAGCTTTACTAAGCTCTTTATGTTATTCTTTTAAATAACTCATATATTTTGTCATCATCAAAATGGGGGAGATTGTTGGCCCAAGGTTGCAATCACCGATTTCTTGTTTAGATGATAACAAAACTTATATAGTTATTTAGTACTAATCAAGTTCAAGTGTTTAAGTATTTTTTAGGGTTCCAGAGGATTCAAAGTGTTTCTTTCTTAAAAGGAAGGTATTGAAGTCCCAAGCTCACTCAAGGATGATCTTCAAGTTAGGACAATCAAGATTGACTTTTTCGAAAAGTCCACTAGAAGATTGCTTGAACACATATAGAACCTATGTTATTTAAATAGTATGTTTAAAATATAGTGTGTAAAATTGATGCTCAAGAAGTCACACACATAAAATACAAGTTTTCAAAATATGAGTTTTAATTTCTAATTTTTCTCCATTTTAATATTTCGTAAGGTTTGATACTTGATACATGTCCCTTGTTTTTTCAAATTTATATATCCTATTTCTATCATGTATCTCATAGCCTATGTATTGCCAAATATTTTTCTAACTATTATAAAGTATCTAAAAATAAGTAACTATGTTTTTAGGTTAGGTCGGTCGACCGGGCGGTCGATCGTACCTCGAGACAATTTATGACCTTAGCCTGTGCATGCCGTGCACATTTGTCGGGTGACCAATCGTTCGACCGGCAAACCTAGCGGTCAACCGGGCGGTCGACTGACAGACACTAGTTTGGTCTCGGTTGAGAGTGGTCGACCGGGCGGTCGACGCCCGGTCGACCGACATCAACGAATAATTCAAACAATTTGAACTATCGATCGACCGGCCAGTCGACCGATGTTCTGTCATAGCTAAGTAAGAGCATCTCTAATGGGTGGCTGCATTTTGCTACCACCTTTAGGGAATATTCCCTAGGATATTCTAAAATGGAGGGGGTGAACGCCAACCACACCCCCTCCATTTTTAGGACTCCATTTCATTTTTTTACATTTCTTTTATTTGTTTGTAAAAAATTATAAAAATTAATTTAATTAACATGGATAATATTATTATTATTTACTATAAGTTAGACATTTAGAATAGAAGAAACATACATTGATATATTTAATCCGTCTAGGCAGACCCAGAGAAAAACATAAGGAATGAAAAAAGTACATAAATAAGAAAAATAAAGTACATGAGAATTACTAATATTCTGGTGGGCCTCCATATCCACTCCCTCTGTAGTCGGGTATTACAATTGACTTCTTTCATATCCACCTCCTGCATAGTGTCATTCTCATATCTATCTTAATTAGTGAAAGTTTCATGATTAAGGGTATTTGATGAGGAACCCCCAGTTGTGTTTCTATTTAAAATGTGTTGTTTTTTATTTTAAAATACTCACATTCCACGGGATCATTAATAGCATTCAGGTTACAAATATAATTTCTCTCTCCTGTTGGTCGCGCTGAAGATCCAATTTTTTCTTATCATTTTCAGCCTTTAAAAACATAATCTGGTGCATGGTCGCTCTATCTTTTTCACGTTGTTCCTGTCCTCCTTTTAAAATCTTCAATATTTCTTGATTTTCTTTAGTCAGAGTTTCAACATCAAGGTTCTTTTCAGTTGCTTGCCTCCTCATTTTTTCTTTCTTCCTTCCTGTAGGCCAACTAGTTGAATCTTCAATTGGTGATTGCTCGTCGTTGATAGGAGTGTATCCCTCATTGTCTTCATTTAAGTGGGTTAGGAGAGTTTGAATCAGATCCTTGAGATAAGCCAATATTTGAAGATTTGGATCTTGCAGGCGACCCGATGCTTGTATTTGCCCACTTCTCTGCATCCTTTAGAATCGACCAAACATTATCAAATTGAAATCCTTTTTTCTCTTCTAGATCTTCTCGAAATAAGATCCTAGCACGTTTAATCTACCACAAAAGAAAAATAAATAAGTATAATAAAATTAGAAAAGAATTTAATAATTTTTTTAAATATAATTCATATACTTACAATGTCAAGATCAGAAGCACCACTTGGGTTAAGGTGCTAAATTTGTTGAATGCATCCTCGATATTTACTTATGGCCATAATTAGTGCCATACGACATGAGAGAGACTTCGAACTCCTTTGGCCATTGCAAAAGTTGGGCCTCCAATCATGGAATAGAGTAGAAATTCGCACCCACAACTTATCTTTCTTTTGATTGTTACCCAATATTGGGTCATGAGATATCTCAAGCCATGCAGCGTATAAGATTTGGTCTTCTTCTTGTAAGAATGCTTTTCCGCGAATGAAAGCCATAAGGGAAGGTAAGTCACCTAGAGGGGGTGAATAGGTGACAAGCTAATCTAATACAAACTAATGTGAAATTAAAAACTATTAAGCAAACACAGTAAGTATAACACATGAGTGTAGCCGAATTCTCGGTGAATGACTCTGAACTATCTCCTTAAGATTCCTCTAAATTGTTACCCACTATGGCTCTTGGTTGAATACAAGTGTAAGCAAATAATCCCAAGCATATAACAATTAAGCACAAAGAATATCAAGCAAGTAAAAGATATAAACAATAAGCACATGCAAGATATAAAGACAAGTGAGAGAGAGATGGGCAATCACAAACACGGGAGATTCGTTTCGAGGTTCGAGCACACTTGATCTACGTCCCCGCCTTCAACACTATGAAGGATTTTCACTATAACTATCCCGCAAGATCACCCGGTACCGCAACACCTACAACGAGTTCATACTAGAACTCTTGGACTCACAAGTCCCTTACTTGTTCCCGTAAGAACAACACGAACTCACAAGTTCATCGAGGCCGCACCTTTGCAACAATCTCCAATACAAGGTGGAACACTTGGTAATCTTTTCTCTTTGATCACCAACAAACACTCTCACAAACAAAGCGCCTATAAGAAAGATAAGACTATGAAAAGCTCAAGCTTGTGTGAGAAAAACTTGGATAGATTTGGAGGTGAAAAATACAAGAAAGCTTTTGATAAAATCAAGAGATTCACTCTTGAAAAACTCCTTTTGATTTGGAAATAAAAGCTCTAAAAATCTTGTTGAAAACTTATGTGGAAGACTGAAAAATAGCTCTAGAAAACTCTCCCGAAAATCTTAACCAAAACTCGCCCAAAACCCAATTTATATAGGCTGTCAAAAACTAACCGTTGGGGCTAGATTGGCCTGCCGGTCGACCACTAACGGTCATATTTATGACCGTTAGCCGGTCGACCGCACCCAGGTCTTGACCTATCGGTTGACCGAGGTAAGAACCAGAGAGCATTGCTCTCTGGCCGGTCGACCGCTCGGTCGACCGGGGTCAGATCCAGAGAATAAACTCTCTGGATCGGTCGACCGACCGGTTGATCGGCCCTCAAGCCAGGGATGTGTGCACGTTCTGTGCACATCAGTCGACCGCTCGGTCGACCGACCGCAAGAAGCCCAGGTCAGGGATATTAAACGAATTAAAACTTAGTCTTTTAATATCCTATAAAATCCCAAAAAACACATAAAATCCACAAAAATAGTTTCATTAAAATACTTTGAAGTACAAATATGTGTGATCAAAATCAACATATATTACAAATAATTTGAACTATTTTTGAGGTATAAAAGTTAAAGCTTTAAACAAAAACGGTATTTTTCAAAAACCAAACTTCTAATGAAAAATACGATTTTTTTCAAAACTTGTTCAAATACAAAAATAAGATATATTAAACACTTTTGAAGCATAATATGTATGGATATGATCTAATACACATATAAGATGAAATATTTATGTTTTTGACAATAAACTCTAAACAAGGTTTTGATAAATACAAAACTTAAAAGCATGAACTAGAAACATCAAACGAAGTTTTTCTAAACATTTGAATCAACAATGTATATGGATGAAATCCAATATACATATAAAACATGTAAACTTGTTCTGATGAACTCAATTCATGAAACCAATAAATATGATCTTTGAAGCTCAAAACCAAAACCATATTTTCTAAAATCAAAACTATTCTTATGAAAACTTATATAAATTTTGTGTGTATGTATATGAGCTTGAGCAATCTACAACTAATCTTCCTTTACATTTTATTTAAAAATAAAAATCTTAACATTTACAAACTGCGGCTCAAGTCTTGAAAATCTTCTCTTGAAAATCTTCTTCTCCTTCTTGATTTGGTCAAAACTTTTGATCAATAAGCTATACTCCTCTTGATTACTTTATGCGATTGTGATGCGCGAGCTCTTGAATCAACATGTATTAGTTTTAAAACTTGACTTCGAATTTTTTGTTGAAACTAAACACCGACTAAAATCTTAATCAAATATCTGGAACTATATAAACACTAGATCATTAGTACTATAATTAAATGAGTTAATCATCATCAAAACTAGAGTAATGGGCCTTTGGGCTAACAATCTCCCCCTTTTTGATGATGACAAAACTCATGGAGTTATATATGCATGGATTAAAGATAAGCTTCATGAAGCTCCCCCTTAACTCATGCATAACAATAAATAATAAGGATATTCAATAAAAGCTCATAAACAAAACAAATATATATGCATAAATAATAATATAAATATGCATATATAAACTCTCTAAATTCTTCTCACCCTTTTTGTCCATTCATCAACAAAGGGGTGAAGATAATCAAACAATAAAGATGTATATGTGATATACATTCATGAAGATGGGAGACATTAAGTTAGCTCCCCCTGTGCATTACATGGAGGAGGGATGACTAGACCCTAACCCAAATAAAGTATAATATATAATGTATAAGTAAAGATGTTAAGCTCCTTTTACACACGTGTATCACATAAAGAAGAGAGGTCAAACTCCCTAATATGTAAAATATACTCAACATGAATTTATACATAGAGGAGATGTTAAGCTCCCTTTGAATATAGGCAATATATATCAAACAAATTTTGAAACCATTTTTAAAATAAATTTTTGAAATTTTTTGAAGTCAACAAAATGAATTATGATACCAATGAAATCAGATTGTAGTTGACAGAACAAATGTTGGTATCACTTGTAGATAAACAAAACTTTTAAGATACCAATAGTAGATTTTGATACTAATTGAAGGTGAAATATAAAGTACATCTTGATACCCAAAAAAAATACCAATTGAAATCAATGTATAAGCTTGTAAAGATACCAATTAACATTTAGAATTAAGTCAAGCTTAGTATAAAATTTTGTGCTTTTAAAAAATATGGTCATAGTAAAATAAGTACAATTAAAATCATATATATGTATGAAAATGGAAATATCACTTGAGATTTTGAATCATACATATATAATAAACTAGTATGAGTATATAAAAATAAATTTTCATTTAAAGCATGTATAGCTCATAACTATCACCCTATCATGCACATGTTAAATAGATTTTCATTGTAAGGGTATACAAGGCATGGTCGTCCATTCAATCGCTCTTTCATGGTACGAGTTTTCAAAAATATGAATTGAAGATATTTTTAACATAATTTAAAAAACACTACCACATTGAAGAATAACGAAACTAGTTTTATGATAATTTTATAAACTAGTACGAAATCCTTCAAGTAAAAAATAAAAATAAATATATATCCATGAAACATGTATATCACACAATAGTTGTCACTCAAAATCTATAAAGTTCAAAAATGTGCTCATGAAATAAAATCATGAGTAAAAAAAAGTACTGTGAGTGCACAAGAATCATGTGAATAATATATTCATGAAATAAATCAATAAGGCTCAAAGCAAACATGAATTTTTTTTAAAAAATAAAAATCATCAAAACTAAAAATTTTATCAAAATTAAACAAGCTTCAAGGTATATGTATGTTTGTCAAAACTAAAAGTATACATACATATCTCAAATATAAATGAGTCTATAATAGAATTTCATATGAAGGAAAGTGACTCAAGGATATACATATATATATCTGTTAGTTTTAGACAATAATAACATAAACACAAAGCTAAACATGTACAAAAATAGGGAAAACAAATATAAATGAAAGAGTCATCAAAACTAGGCTATACAAGTACATGTAATGAGTGCAAATGAGCAATAAAGTACAAATACATAATAATCAAGTATACCTTACACTTGTACAAGTATAAACACAAGTTTTAACAAAAAATATATCTAAACAAGTAATCACCACATGAAGTATTAAATAAACATGATCACTAGGCTAAATGCACGTATTTTAAAACTAGTATATACATAGTAGTTAAACAATAGTGAGAACACAAAAAAATGAATCTATATGAACATGGGTGTATCTCAAAGACTATCTATATATATCACATGTCTAATAACATTAACATAATGAGCATTAAAATCAAAACATGCTAACAATTAGCGATAAAAAAATATGTAAACAAAAATGGGAGTTAGAAATAGTTACCAAACCATATGAACCATTCTCTAGGTCTCCAAAACATGATGGTCTTCCCACCAAACTTTCTTGATAGCGATGCATCAATTTGGTATGTCCATCTAGCTCATGAATCCACCACGAAGACACCAACCCTCTCACGTTTTGTGAGAGCCCACACCTACATCAAGTACAAGAGGTGAGAATTTTAGCACTCATTTCTTTTTGGGTCCATGTAGGCTAGTATTATAAGGAACTCAAACATTTTTATTAGCAAAATTTAAATAATTTATTCTATTAAAATAAATTTTTGCAAGATGCCCTTTGCGGCCAAAATGTGTACATTTGTACACTCTAGCATACATGTGAGTGGGGTGAGTATGGTGTGCATGTGTATGCTATGGGGTATGTGCATGCATGTGTGAAACTTGTTTCTTGCGAAATATAGATTCCAACCTATTATGATTAAATGCATAATTTCTCAAATTTGAGCTCAAACAATTAATTCTATTTTTCAAATCATGAATCTCATTTTTATCAATAGGAGGTGCAACATTATTAGCATGAGAAACATGGCAAGGGTCAACATTATTTTTCGTTATAGAAATTTTTTCTTTTTCTTTTAAAATAATTTTCTTTTTCAAAGAGTTATTTTTCTTTAATATAGCTTCCTTTTCTTTTGAAATAGAATCAATTTTATTTATTAAATAATTGTTTCCTTCAAAAGCAACATTCAATTTTGAAGATAAAGAAACATTCTTCTTTTTCAAAAATCATTTTCCATCAACAAAGTTTTATTTTTTTTAAAACTAAGTCCTTTTCTTCTTTTAACAAATCATATTTTTGAAGAAGTTGTTGACAAAAAATGCAAGCTCATCATAAGGCATGTTAATATCTTCTTCTACCTTGGATTTGGAATTTACCTCAAGGGGATCATCCCCTTAAACCATGTAACACATGTTGGAAGTAGCACTTCCATCATCCAAGTCACTCCCCATGTATTATTGCTTTTGTTCACCAAGGGAGATAAGGGTGTTCCATAGCCGAGTCAAAGTTAGCAACCCTAAATAAATATTCTTCATTTAAGGTACTCTTTAATGCATGGATGGCTTTTGCATTAGCCTCAAGATTTTTTCCATTAATAAAATATGAATTTTTAATAGTGACAAAATAAACATGAATCCCTAAGGCTTTTAGGTACATGGACATCTTAACTAATTTGAATGTTAAGAATGTCAAATATGGAAGGTGACATGAAGTCCATGTGTGCGTATTCAAATATTGTGATTAGCTAAAATAAGGATCTTTAACCCAAGATTGTTAGACCCAAATCAAGAGCACCAAGCTCTAATACCAATTTAAGTCACCTAGAGGGGGTGAATAGGTGACAAGCTAATCTAATACAAACTAATGTGGAATTAAAAACTATTAAGAAAACACACTAAGTATAACACAAGAGTGTAGCTGAATTCCCAGTGAAGGGCTCTGGATTATGTCCTCAAGATTCCTCTAGATTACGAGTTGAGGTGCCATTATAGCTCTCTTAGTTGAATACAAGTGTGAACAGATAATCCCAAGCATATAACAATTAAGCACAAGAAATATTAAACAAGTAAAAGATATAAACAATAAGCACATGCAAGATATAAAGACAAGTGAGAGAGAGATGAGCAATCGCAAACACAGGAGATTTGTTTCGAAATTCGAGCACACTTTGTTGGCCCAAAGGTTACACTCTCCATTTATATACGTTTTGATGATAACAAACCATATAAAAGCTATTTGGTACTAATAAAGATTTTAGAACGAATTTCAGGTTTGTACAAGTCTTGATGGCTTTAGATTTCTAAAAGCATGTTGCAAAGTTGATGGCGCTACAAGCATGTTGTAAGGTTGATGGCGCAAGAGGACTCTTTCATAGGAGAGGAGGCTCTAGCTCGGCAACGCGGTTCAGAGACACCTTCCTATATAGTTTTATTTTTGTTAGTTTGTTAAAGGATAGTATATAGTGTTGAAGCTCAATTTTCCCACACACACAAAATTGCACGTATTTTCAAAAGATTATTTTTGTCTCTTGTGTAAAATACTTTAATAGACCTCTTTCAGTATTTGTAAACTCAGTTTATTGTATTTTACAAAGTCTTGACAAAAATTATTTTTGAAAATAAACATATCTTCAAAACATTTTTTCAAAAATTTCTGTTTTGACCTGTTGCGGTCGACCGGACGGTCGACCAGCTCTATTATAGGTCAGATCGGTTGACCGCGCGGTCGACCGCTGTTCTGACCCATGGTACGTGCATGTGTGCATATCATTCGGTCGACCGGGCGGTCGACCGGACCCCATGTCGGGCGACCGGGCGGTCGATCGACTGACTGCACCCAACTCTCTGTTTGGGACGGTCGACCGGACGGTCGACCGGAGCCTGCCAACGGTCAAAAGTTTTTGAAAACCGGTCGATCGGTCGGTCGACCGTGAGTGCTTTTTCTGCCAAACGGCTAGTTTTTTAAACAAGTTTTAAAACGTGATTTTTATCTTAAAACGTGATTTTAGGCTGGTTTTGGGTCTTATCCTTCCTGATTAGTCAAAATAAAGATTTACCATTTAATCCCTACCTATATCCTATAAATAGGGATGGATGGGGTTGAGGAGAATTACAACAACATTTGCAAAGAAATCAAAGTTTGAGTATTCTTGAAAGAAGCTTTTATTCTCAGTTTTTGTGCTCTAATCTCTGATTTTTCTCTGAAGTTTTTGAATCAATCTCTCTTCTACTTTGTTTTATTTTTCACTTCAAACCTTGAGCTTCAATCTTATATATTATTCTCTAAGGTTTTGTAAAGAAAAGTTTTTCAAAAGAGAGTTTTTGGTCTTTTGATCACTAAGTGATTATTGTATTTGTGGCTCCACTACCTCTGGACTAGAGGAGTGTGATTGAGGAGTTGGGTACTCCCTAGTGGTTGTAATCCTTTGTGGAATTTCTAGTGGATCAGAAATCCTTCTGGGTGAAGGCGGGGACGTAGAGCTGGGTGCTCGAACCTCGAAACAAATCTCTATATTTACTATTGGTTTACTTGTGTTGTTTACTTTCTATTCGTTTATTCTTATATTGTCGATCTATACTCTCATAATAAGATTGCATTGCGCACCTCAAACTCTTATTTAGAGGAATCACGAGGAAGGAGTTCAGAGCCCTTCACGGGGTATTCGGCTTCTAATCTTGCTTTGAGTGATCGTTGCATCATCTAATTTTTAAATTAGTGCATTGATTAGCATAATCACCTATTCACCTACCCTCTAGGTGATTTCGCACTTGATCTACGTCCCCGCCCTCAACACTATGAAGGATTTTCACTATAACGATCCCGTAAGATCACCCGGTGCCGCAACACCTACAACAAGTTCATACTAGAACTCTTGGACTCACAAGTCCCTTACTTGTTCCCGCAAAAACAACATGAACTTCGTCAAGGCCGCACCTCTGCAACACTCGCCAATACAAGGTGGAACACTTGGTAATCTCTTCTCTTTGATCACCAACAAACACTCTCACAAACAAAGCTCCTATAAGATAGATAAGACTATGAAAAGCTCAAGCTTGTGTGAGAAAAACTTGGATAGATTTGGAGGTAGAAAACACAAGAAAGCTTTTGATAAAATCAAGAGATTCACACTTAAAAAACTCCTTTTGATTTGAAATGAAAGATCTAAAAATCTTGTTGAAAACTTCCGTGGAAGACTGAAAAATAGCTCTAGAAAACTCTCCCAAAAATCTTAATAAAAACCCCAATTTATATAGGATATCAAAAATTAGCCATTGGGACCAGATTGGCCTGTCGTCGACCGGCCGGTCGACCAGCCGGCGGTCATATTCATGACCATTGGGGTTGTCGGTCAACCGCACCCAGGTCTTGACCTGTCGGTCGATCGGTCGGTCGACCGAGGTAAGAACCAGAGAGCATTGCTCTCTGGCCGGTCGACCGCTCGGTCCACCGGCCCTCAAGCCAGGGCTGTGTGCACGTTCTGTGCATATCGGTCGACCGCTCAGTTAACTGACTTCTGGTCCGGTTGACCGATCGGTCGACCGCCAGAAGCCCAGGTCAGGGATATTAAAGGTATTAAAACTAGGTCTTTTTATATCCTATAAAATCCCATAAAATCATATAAAATCCACAAAAATAGTTTCATTATAATACTTTGAAGCATAAATATGTGTGATCAAAAATCAACGCATATTACAAATAATTTGAACTATTTTTTAGGTATAGAAGTTAAAACTTTAAACAAAAACGGTATTTTTTAAAAACCAAACTTTTAATGAAAAATACGGTTTTTCCAAAACTTGTTCAAATATAAAAATAAGATATTTTAAACACATTTGAAGCATAGTGTGTATGATATGATCCAATACACATATAAGATGAAACATCTATATTTTTGACAATAAGCTCTAATCAAAGTTTTGATAAATGCAAAACTTAAAGCATGGACTAGAAACATCAAACTAAGTTTTTCTAAACATTTGAACTAACAATGTGTATGGATGAAATCTAATATACATATAAAACATGTAAACTTGTTTTGATAACTCTATTCATAAAACCAATAAATATGTTCTTTGAAGCTCTAAGCCAAAATCATATTTTCTAAAATCAAAACTATTCTTGTGTGTGTATATATGAGCTTGAGCAATCTACTACTAATCTATCTTTTACATTTTATTTAAAAATAAAAATCTTAATACTTACAAACTAAGACTCAAATCTTGAAAATCTTCTTCTCTTTCTTGACTTGGTCCAAACCTTTCATCCATAAGCTAGACTCCTCTAGAGTACTTGATGTGATCTTAATGCGTGAGCTCTTGATCAACACATGCTAGCTTCAAAACTTGACTTCAAATCTTTTGTTGAAGCTAAACACCGACTAAGATCTTGATCAAATATTTGAAACTATATAAACATACGATCATTAGTACTACAACTACATTAGTTAATCATCATCAAAATTAGAGTGATGGGGCTTTAGGCCAACAGAAAGGGAAAAGAGTTGCGGAGGAGGAAAACGTTGTGGTGGAGGAAGAGTTATGTGCTAATAATTATAGAGCAAAATTGTTGATTTTTGATGTGAGAATCCAATGCTGGTGGAACGACAACCACATTGACTATCAAAATGAGAATCTAATGCTCGTGGAAACGATAAAATTATTGATTTTCAATGCGAGAATCCAATGTCGGTTGAATAGACAACCGCATTGGTTATCAAAATGAGAATCTAATACTGGTGCTTGAGCAATCTACTACTAATCTATCTTTTACATTTTATTTAAAAATAAAAATCTTAATACTTACAAATTAAGACTCAAATCTTGAAAATATTCTTCTCTTTCTTGACTTGGTCCAAACCTTTCATCCATAAGCTAGACTCCTCTAGAGTACTTGATGTGATCTTGATGCGCGAGCTCTTGAATCAACACATGCTAGCTTCAAAACTTGACTTCAAATCTTTTGTTGAAGCTAAACGCCGACTAAGATCTTGATCAAATATTTGAAACTATATAAACATATGATCATTAGTACTACAACTACATTAGTTAATCATCATCAAAACTAGAGTGATGGGGCTTTAGGCCAACAGAAAGGGAAAAGAGTTGCGGAGG
Source organism: Agave tequilana (assembly GCA_038442645.1). Classification (NCBI taxonomy): domain Eukaryota; kingdom Viridiplantae; phylum Streptophyta; class Magnoliopsida; order Asparagales; family Asparagaceae; genus Agave; species Agave tequilana. The sequence continues at coordinate 36,817 of JAVJIF010006448.1, forward strand.
AGGAAAACGTTGTGGTGGAGGAAGAGTTATGTGCTAATAATTATAGAGCAAAAATTGTTGATTTTTGATGTGAGAATCCAATGATGGTGGAACGACAACCACATTGACTATCAAAATGAGAATCTAATGCTCGTGGAAACGATAAAATTATTGATTTTCAATGCGGGAATCCAATGTCGGTTGAATAGACAACCGCATTGGTTATCAAAATAAGAATCTAATACTGGTAGAAACAACAAAATTATCGATTTTTGGTGTGTGAATCCAATGTCAGTCGAATAAACAATTGCATTGGTTATCAAAATGAGAATCCAATGCTGGTGGAGATGATAAAATTATTAATTTTCGGTGTGAGAATCCAATGTCGGTCGAATAGACAACCGCATTGGTTATCGGAATGAGAATCCAATTTTGGTGAAAACGACAAAATTATTGATTTTCGGTGTATGAATCCAATGTCGGTTAAATAGACAACCGCAATGATTATAGGAATGAGAATCCAATGCTGGTGGAAAAGATATATAATGAAACTACATCCATCTCTTTAACTTCTCAGCATCCATCTTTCCCATTTCTCTAAATCCCCTCTTCAACAATGAACTCTGGAGCTGAGCCATCACATCTACCTTTTTCTGATGATGACAAAGCCTTTTCTCATTACTTCGAAGAGTTGGAGGAGGAAACGACACAATGGTAGAAGGAGGATGAAATTTTTGCTCGTGTATATGCCTCCAACAAGGAAATCATGGCTTATCTCTCCAAAAAGGATAAGCGACTAGTGGCTCAGTTCATGACCATTTGGTAATCAATCGCGGGAGGGGGGAAGGTAACAATTGACTCTTCAATGACTATTTTTCTGATAACCCCACATATGATGCAAATCTTTTCTGTAGAAGATTCTGAATGCAAAAGAGTCTATTCCTTCGTATTGTCGACGGAATACATGAGCACGACAACTTCTTCGTATAGAAGGTGGATAGTTTCGGTAAGCCTGGCTTGTCTACTTTACAAAAAGTAACAGCAACATTTCGCATGTTAGCGTATGGAACATCAGCTGATAGTACTGACGAATTTGTAAGAATCGGTGAGTCAACTGTAATTGTATGTTTGAAGAGATTTTGTAGAGCAATTGTGTAATATTCCTAGTTAGTAATACTGTATTTCATTTTTCTAAAGTATTTATTTTGATTTACTGATTATTTTATTGTTAATTATTAACTTGATTATGACTTATTGCATTATTAAATAAATAAATTATTTTGGAATATTAAATAGTAATTTTTCTTTATATATAATTATGAATATTTCTTATTAATATTTTAATTACTTATTACTATTACGTCTATGATTATTCTTATTTTTAACTGATATTATAAATGGTAGTTATTACTATTATTATTCTTCCATTATGATTATTGTTTATTGTTATTATTATTATTGTAGCTATTATTTTATTTATTAATTTTAATAGTAGTATTAATATTAGTGGTAATGGTAGTTGTTAATTATCATTTCTATTATTATTGTTATTGTTATTGTTAGTTATTATTGACATATATATTGTTATTGTTATTATTATGGTTATGGCTAATTCTTTTATTAATATTATGGTTAATTTATTTTGGTGTTATTATTAATTATTAATATTATTATAGTTTGATTTATTTATTATTATTTGTAGTATTCTTCTTTCCCTTGATTCTAACCCATAACCCATTATCTAATCCATACCCAAACCCCAATACCCGTTATCCTCTTTTATCCCCGTACCTATGATCTTAATACCCAATTAGACCCAATACCCATAAACCCATCACCCAATAACTTATCTATATAATCTATTCGCTAACCCTAATCAAACCTGATCTTCATCATAATCTTCCTCCTCCAATCTTGGTCGCCGCCCCCATTGACTGACAAGCCCTCCACGCCAACCGTCATCTCCTTTCTTCCACGACAACCAAGTCCCTCGCAATCTTCGAGGTCCTCTCCGGCGATCTCCCCGGGCTACTCCTCCTTGCTGAGCCCCAAGCACCTCTTCATGGCCGATCTTTCTGCAGCCGTGATGGCCATGCCTTCCATCTTAAGCAGCCTTCCATCCTATCTTCTTGTTGTAGCCGTGAACATCTCCCCCTCCTTTCTCCTGCAGATCAAACTCCGAACCCCACAGCCGCAAGCCCCTCTTCTCCCCATGTGCGGCAGCCCTTCTCCCCCATGAACCAGCGCCTCCAACTCCCCCTACTCTGATCTGGTCTCACACAGCAGCGCAAGCACCCAGGCCAGCCTCCTCTTTTGGTTGCGCAGCCACGGCAACCAACCCATCATCTTCTTCGTCGGCGTTGCCGCAAACACCCATCAGTGCCCACGTCCACATCACCACGACCGCAACAACGCCCCTCCCTCTGGCCGAGTGCACAAGCACAGACTTGTGCTTCCTCCTTCTCCTTGCATCCAAGCCTTATCAGCCGAGCCTACTCCCCTTTGGTCGTGCATTGTCCACCCGGCGCATTCCCCGACCTCCGGCGAGCCTCCGCGAGCACTCCTCCGGCAGCCCGGGTCCTCACCGGCAGCCTCCGGTCTCCTCCTACGTCCTCCGCGGGCCGCCTTCAATGGCCGCGACTCTATCTCTTTCCCTCTTGCCGTTAGTTTAGTCCATTCTCTCTCTTTTATTATTTGTGTGTGTATTGATTCCCCTTCCTCTCTTTGTGTTTGGTGGTGTGTTACTGCGTTTCGGACTCGCTCGGACGATTCAAACTCAGTAACAGGAGATTCAGATTTGTACCCATTCTGGACCCGATACAATGGCAGTTTGAAGACCGATCCATAGGATGATCCGTAGATCAATACTGGTTCATGTAGGGTCTGTTTGGATTTAAGGAATTGGTGTGAAGTGAGGAAGTAGGAAGTAAGATTTATTTCCTTTAGGAAAAAGGGAAATGAGTAGTAAGTTTTCTGGTGTTTGGATGGTTGTTGGGAAGTGTGGTTTGGAAAATGTTTTGTCGTTTCCGATGTTTGGATGGTAATGAAAGTGGAAACGAAAAAGTTGACCACAAAGTTGACCGCAAAATAATATTAAAATAAAAATTAATTAAGAAACATAAAAAATAGATTGTAATTAGAATGCAAGTGAGATTTACATGACCAAAAAATTAACTGTTTTATGCTATAACTTATTATAAATGAGATTTACATGACCACAAAATTAACTGTAGCACTCTGGAAGTGAGAAAATGGTTGTGTAAAAGAGAGATGAAAAAGGGAAAAGGGGGTTTTCTTATTTTCCTTTTCCGGTGTTTGGATAGATAGGGAAATGAGCAATTATACTTCCCCACTTCCTCACTTCACTCGGATTCCTTACATCCAAACACGCCCGTAGTGAAGACCAGACAGCGATTTAGTTCCAAATCGTATCATTTTATGTGAGTGTTTGTTCTTGTGTATTTACTGTTGTCAATATGTGTTTACATGTTACTCTTATCATTTCATGTGACTTTCTATTATATTTTACCAGTTTGATCACATGTATCACTTCATGAGACATTTATGATTGTTCACTTTATTTACTTAGTTGATAGGAGCTTGTATCAGCGTCATTTCATGTGTTAGTTGTTTGTCGTTGTTGGTTTAGGCCTAGTAGCAATATACCTTAGACAGTGACTCGTTTCGATCCACTGGTCAGTTGGACCAGTTTATAATTGAGGACAGATGACATATTTCATGTAGAGTACTTCTTAGACTTGTTATTCTTTCATTTGGTAATAACTTAGGTGATGATTCATTCGGGTATTGACGACGGACTTGTTATGATGTTACATTACTAAGAGATTTGATTTCTTGATGATTGGACCACTATATGGATTTATAATTATGAGTATCTGGGATTTATTTAGATGATATTTTGTTGATATTGAGTATCAGAAGTAGATATTCTAGACCATATGTTGTTTGAGGATGATTCGCTTACTTCGTTATGATTTTGGTATCCGTTGACTTGTTGATCTCGAGGATATACCATATGGTTCATGTTTAGTTATTGATTACTTCAGTTAATAGAGATTAAGTTATTGTGATAGTGATTTAGTCGATATCGGTGATCTTGTACTTCAGAGTTATCAGATAGCAGTCATCACCTTATCAGTTATTGGTGAGATTATTTGTTGGTGATCATATGATATGTTCAGAGTTTATAGTAGTTATCAATATCGGTACCAGTTACTAGTTTGTTGGTGACATCATTGTGTTAGTGGCTATATCTCCAGTATCCTATTTCAGATGACAGATATTAATTGTCAACTACTCAGTTGTCAGATATCAGTTGTCAGTTGCCAGATTATCAGCTATTATTGACATCATTAGTTGTTGGGGATATCAGTTACTCTTTAATAATAACTCATATTATTGCTTGTTAATAAAAGACACCATAACCCGGGGAACATAGGTAATTGCCTGATGATGCATGTCGTGTATTTTGGAAGGACTTCTTATGGTACTGAGTTGTGGGTTCCAACCATGGGGAGCCAAGGTAGTACTGACTACCTAGTTATTCAGTTGTCAGTTGTCAGGGCTATGCCCGGATTACGGTGCCACACTAATTGTCTTTTCATGTGGGGTTGTGGTCTCAGTAATTAGAGCCTTGCGGCTTGTCCTGGTTCAGTGCCAGGGGTGTTAGATCGTGGTACCGGGCATGCACGGTACTCTTTCAAAACACATGCACTACATTGGTGGGCAGTTACAATAACGATAATTTTGTTTGATATATGGAAAAACGGCTTTGGTATGGGACACAACTTAGTACTATATTAGTTAGGTTAATAACAACCAACCAGACTAGTGACATATGCTAGGTTACACATCTTGATATCAGTTGTTTGTTTACAGTTGTAATAGTTATCTTTTATCTACATATATGTTGTTTTCGGTTATCCTTCAGTTGTCTACTTATCATATTATTTAGTTATCCTATGTCTGCAGTTTATCTTATTATTATTTTGTGCACATTATTTATATGCACGAGCACTTCCCTTTACGCACACACACACTTACCAGGTCGCTTTCTGACGATCCTGAATTTATACGTCCAGATATTGGACGCTTTGTTTCTATTGTTCAGGTGTTCGATGAGACCGTGTGCATTACGAGGAGCTGGAGTCTCTCTCTACTTGATTCTGGTATTCTCATCTCTCTTGTCTTCCTTTTATTTCCTGATTCTCGATATATCAGATTTAGTTGTTATTCCAGTTCTTTATTTATATGAAATCATATGTGGATGATTATATGTGATATTGCAGTAATCATGATTCATTATAGTTTCAATTTATAACTTATTTTGGGTTACTTAAGGCTTAGCACGTATACGTGAGGTATTTTCCTTACTGATATGCGTCGCCGACTCTCATCGCTTCTCCGCTTCAGCGTTTTTGGAAAGCGGGGCTGACAAATTGTAGAAGTGTATGGAGATGAATACTTGAGGTCCCCCAATGGAGACAATGTTGCAAGGTTGTTACAAAAGGCGAAGAATGAGGTTTTCCAGAAATGTTGGGAAGTTTAGATTGTATGCATTGGGTATGGAAAAATTGTCCAACAACATGGGCGGGACAATACTCAGGACGTCATGGAGGCCCAACCATTATTCTTGAGGCGATAGCATCATATGACCTATGGATATGGCGTGCATACTTACCGGGCTCTAATAATGATATCAATGTATTGCATTCATCTAATTTGTTCGACAACATAACACAAGGTATTGCTCCTCCTACTCATTATACAATTCAAGAAAAGAATTATGATGTCAGTTATTATTTGGTCGATGGCATATATCTTAAATGGTCAACGCTTGTTCAAACCATTTCCTTATCTGAAGATAAAAAAGAAACAATATTTTGCAATGATGCAAGAAGCATGTAGAAAGATATGGAGGGGACATTTGATGTTCTTCAGTCATGATTTTCTATCATCAAAAGGCCGGCATGTTTTTGGGATAAACGAACTTTGCATGATATCATTATTGCTTGCGTTATAATGCACAACATGATTATCAAGGATGAACGCGAAGAACAAGAAGATGTTGTCATTTTTACTTCATCATCAATTTTGAATGTTGAAGACATGGAGATAAATGAAACCGAACGATTCCGACGGTTTGTTGCTCGACATAAGAAGATCAAAGATAGAGAAACTCACTTTGCACTTCGAAATGCATTAATTGAACATTTGTGAGAAAGACACGGTAATGAAGTGATATAACTTTTTTATTAAAGTTTCGATGTATTTCAATGTAGTGTGTTTATTTTTCGTTTAATTTTTGAATATATTATCATTTCTTATGACTTGATGACTTGTATTTTATATTTCAATCAATATTATTCAATATTAGTCCCATTTTGAAGGTATCGATGATACCTATCCAATGCTATAATTTTCATAAAAAATAATTAACAGATTTAAATTTGTAATGATTTTAAGTAACTAGTATATTAATTAAAAAGGATGCAAGCGGTATAAATTAAAGTGTGTATGTTGTTAAAAGGATAAAATGGGAATAGAAGTTTAGTGAATAGTGATTTGGAGACCCCTCCATTATTGGAGGAAAACCTCCAAATTTGCAGCAATTTGGAGGTTGCCTCCAAATTGCAGCTTCAATTAGAGTTCGGTTGGAGCTCCTGTTGGCCCAAGGCCTATCACCCTAGTTTTGATGATGATCAACTCATGAAGTTATGATTACTAATGATCTTGTGTTTAATTAGTGACAGATTCTTCATCAAGATCTTGGTAGGTGTGGAGCTTCAACAAAGGATTTAAAGAGAAGTTGGAAGCTAGCACCGGTTGTTTCACGAGCCTATGCATCAAGAACACATCTAGAGATGAGCTCGGTGGATTGCATTTGGACCAAGTCAAGAAGATGAGAAGCCTTCAAGTGAAGACTTCAAGAAGATGAAGACTTGTGTCTAGGTATAAGATTTAGTTTTTGTTTTTAGTAAAAATGTAAAGGATAGATAGTTGGTGGATTGCTCAAGTCATATCACACACACACTCTTGATAGAATTGTTTTCATGATAAAAATTTCAGTTCATAAAAGATTTTCTAGTTAAGAAAAGATTTTCATTGTGACAAAATTCTATTTGGTTCTTGGTATTTCAAGTTTACATATCTTATATCCAAAACCATACTTAGAGCCTATTGTCAAAAACTAGATATTACATCTTGATTGTGTAGTGGATCATATCCATACACACTATGCTTTAAAGTATATCTTGTTTTTGTATTTGATGAAAATTTGGAAAAACATGTTGTTTTAGAAAAAACAGTCTTTATTATGAGCCAATATTTCCAAGTTACAAAAATAGTCAAATCTTTAATAACATGCCTTGATTTTGTGCAAGCATGTTTTTATATCATAAAACTATTTTTTTGTAGAATTTCTAAGTATTTATGGGATTTTTTATTAAGCCAAAAAGACCAATCTTTAATCCCAAATTTTCTGGTTCTGGCAGTTCTGATTTTTCAGAACTGATAGTGGCCGGTCGACCGGGTCGGTCGACCGGACGTGCACAGACGTGCACGCCTGTGTGCACTGAAGAACGGTCGACCGTGCCGGTCGACCGCTTCAGAGAGTCTGCTCTCTGGAAATTCCGGTCGACCGCACCGGTCGACCGACAGAGAAGTAATTCTCTGCTCCAGGTGCGCGGTCGACCGGCCGGTCGACCGGAGTCTCCAACGGTCGGATTCTTGACCGTTGGCGGTCGACCGGACCGGTCGACCGGCAGCTCTGACAGAGCCCAACGGTCAGATTTTTCTGGCCTCTATAAAAGGGGGTTTTGTCATTGTTTGAAGCTAAGATTTTAGGAGAGCTTTTGTCCAGTTATTTCCATTCTTTAGCAGAGTTTTCTCTACAAAATAGAGTGCCAATATTTCCTATCAAAAGGGATTTTATCAAGAGAGTGTTTATTGTGATTTCTTGAGTTTTCCATCAAAGTTCTTTCCTTGATTTCTCACACTACACTTGAGCATCCATAGTTATATCTATCCTATAAGAGTGTTGTAGTGAGAGTTTTGTTAGGTGATCAAGTGTTTAGATCACCAAGATCTTTCTTTGTATTTGAGGAAGCGGGCAAGTGTGCTCGCGGTGTTTTGAGTTCGGGTGCGGACTTGTTGTACGAGGTGCGGCCTCGACGAGCCGGTGGCTTTACTTTGGGAGTCCGAGGGCTTGTAGGTGTTGCGGCACCAAGGAGAGATCCGGTTGGATCGTGCATAGTGGAAATCCTTCGTGTGTCGAAGGCGGGGATGTAGAGCAAGTGTGCTCGAACCTCGAAACAAACCCTTGTGTTTGCGATTGCTCACTCTTGCTCTCTTACTCTTTTTGTCTCACTTATATCTTGCATTACTTTATAGTCTTTATCTCTTATATGCATGATATACCTTTGTGCTCATAATTGCTATACTTGCTTGGGATTGTTATTAACACTAGTATTCAACCAAGAGAGCCAACGCGGCACCTCAACCCATTCAAGGGGAATCTAGAGGAGTTTGTCCAGAGCCTCGCAAGGGGAATTCTGCAACACTCTTGTGTTATACATAAGTGTTCAATTAAAAGAAGTTTAATTTGGTCAACTTAGTTTAATTCCGCATTATTTGTTCATAAGTGACCATTAGATTAGCCATCACCTATTCACCCCCCTCTAGGTGATCTTACAATTGGTATCAGAGCCAAGTGCTCTTGATATTGGGTCTAACAACCTAGAGTTAAAGATCCTCCTTTTAGGCTAATCACAATATTTTGTACACACACCATGGACTTCATGTCTCCACCCACCTTTGACATCCTTAACATCCAAATTTGGAAGGTTAAGATGTCATTGTACCTCAAAGCCTTAGGATTTCATGTCTATCTTGCCACTACTAATAATGCTTATTCTTTAGATGGTAAGAACATTGAGGCTAATGCAAAAGCCCTTCATGCTATCAAGTCAACCCTAAATGATGATTATTTATCTAGGGTTTCTAATGTTGAATCGACTTTTGTAGTATGGAACATCATCACCTCCCTCGGCGAAAAAGATCTATACTATGCGGGGAGTGACTCGGACGTTGGAAGCGACACCTCCAACGCATGCTTTATGGTCCAAGGGGATGACCCCCTTGAGGTAAATTCCGAATCCGATGATGAGGACATGTCATATGATGAGCTATCTACTTTTTGTCATCTATTGCTTGAGAAATATGACATGATTAGAAAAGAAAATAAAAATTTGAAAAAGAACATTGCTTGCATGCATATAGAACAAGATTCATTTAGAAGTAACATTGCATGCTTAGAATTAGAAAATAATAATTTGAAAAAGGATTTTGATTGCATGCTTAAAGAAAATGATTCTTTTAAATCTAAGATTGCATGCTTAGAAAAGGAAAATAAAGATTTGAAAAATGAGAATGTTTCCTTGATTGCTAAATTGAATGATTTATGTGAAGGGAACACTATTTTGAAAAATAAGATTGATTTGGTGGAAAAACAAAAGGAAGATGTTTTTCAAGAAAATATCACTTTGAAAAGAAAATTTGTTGAAAAAGAAAAAGATTTTGTTTCACAAAAGAAAAAGAAAAAGATCATATATCTCATCATGCTTACATACCACCACAAATGAGATAAATGTTTTGAAAAATAAAATGGATAATTTGAGTTCAACTTTGAACTCTTGTGCATTTAATCATACTAAGTTGGAGTCAATGTTTTCAAAGAAACAAACTCCTCATGTTCATGCACATCACTCTCATCATCATGCTTATGTTGCACAACATGATCACACTCCTACACATAAGCATACTAAGGTGTACGTATGTACACATTGTGGCCGCAAAGGCCATTTAGCAAAATTTTGTTTTGATAAGAAACCTCATTTATATTTTGCTAAGTATAAAAGATTTTGGATCCTTACAATAAAGCTAACCCCAAAGGACCCAAGAAAATATGGGTACCAAAACCCCCACCCCATGTTTTTGATGTAGGTGAGGAATCTCTCAAAACGTGAGAGATTTGGTGCCTTGGTAGCGGGTGCATTTGAACTAAAATGACACATACTTGGAGCACCGCTATCAAGGAATTTTGGTGGGTCAACCACCATGCTAGGAGCTTTAAAGTTGGTAACAATTTCTAAACTCCTATTTCATTTATGTACATGCTTTTTAATTTCATGTATCATTTAGCATGTTCATATTTTTTTTGGTGCTTCATGTGGCATTTACATGCTTAAATGTAGAATGTGTCAAAACTTGCATTTATACATATATGAATAGTGAACTACAATTGACTCATATATATTTGAACTTCATGCTCATTTGTATCCACTATATGCATGTGTATAGGCTAGTTTTGATGATTCGGTCATTTATACTTGTTATGCCTATCTTTGATCTTACTTCATGTATATGTGTGTTTAATTCAAATCTAATAAATATACATGTATACCCTTGAGTCATTTGCCTTCATGCAATATATATTGGACTCTTTTTCATATTTGGGATATGTATGCATATTGTTAGAATTGGATAAATCATACATATACCATGAAGATTAGTATTTTAAATAAATAATAAAAAAATGATTTTTCATGTTTTTGATTTTGTATTAAAGATTAAAACATGTGTAAAACAAAATGTGATTTATGATCTTTTTGAGCTTGAATGACTAGTTTCATAAGAATGCTATTTACATGATCTTTTGAACACTCATCTTTATGTTACAAAATATTTTGAGCTTTATAGACCATGAGTGATTAAATCTCTATGTATTTAGCAATGCTTTATGAAAAATATATGATTTGTTTTAAGATGAAAAATAAGATTTTCATGAGATTCATGCTTCACTTTCTATTTTCATGAAAATACCATTTACATAACCTTTGAACACTCATCTTTTATGATAAAAGATAATTTTTGAGCTTTATGGACTATGAGTGCTTAAACTTGTATGTATTTAGTATAATTCATGAATAACATATGAATTCATGCTTTGAAGGATCTTTAACTAGTTTTTCAAAATTATTTATAACTAGTTATTTATTCTTCAAATTTAGTAGTGCTTAGACATAACTATTTTTAAAACCTACCAATTTTTTGTTATGAGTATATACATGACTTACAATGTTAATTTTACAATTGGTATATTACTCACATTTTGGTTCCTATATATGTATGCCCTAATTTTCAAATTGGTCTTATCTATTCACATACATATATATGATTTTCATGTGCTTACTTTACAATTGATTTACATTCTTAAAAGCACAAAAAGTTTATGCTAAGTTAAGTTAACACCTTATATTAACTATGCATAAGCTTATGAAAAATAAAAGATTTTATTTAGATCTTTCATTTGGTATCAATATGCTTCAACTTCAAATTTGTTATATGATTACAATTGATGTCAATATGTTTGAAACATTAAAAGATTTTGCAATGATAACTTGATATCACACATCTTCAATTGCTATTTTCTATTGGTATCAAAATTACAAATTATGATTGGTTCAAAATTTGTTTTTATTGGGAAAAGTTCAAAATTTTGTTTTGATAAAGAAAAATAAAAATGTTTTGTTTTGTATTTCCTATATGCAATGAGAGCTTAACATCTCTCTTACATTAGATTCATGTTGAGTATATTATAAATTGAGGAGCTTAACATCTCTTCCTTATATGATATACGTGTGTAGGGGGAGCTTCACATCTCCTTCTATGCATTACATAGTTGTGTTGTGTGAATTAGGGCTTCACATCCCTCTTTCATGCAATGCACATTGTAGGGAGCTAACTTAACGTCTTCCTCTTTATGAATTTATATAGCATATAAATCTTTATCGATTACTTATGTTACCCCTTCTTGATCTTTTTGTTTTTAACAAAAAGGGGGAGAAAAATTTGTTTTTGATTTGCTTTTACTTTGAACCCTTTGTTGATGATTGACAAAAAGGGGGAGAAGTATTTGTGATATATGCATGATTTCCTTACTTAAGGAGGAGAAGTATTTGTCTTTCTTACTTAAGGTTGTATAAGATTTGTATTTATGCATATATATTTTATTTGTATTTATGCATATATATTTTGGTTTGCAAATAATAGGAGAAAAAGATTTGTTTTTGTGTTATCTCCATTCATTTGCATACATGTCATGTGCTTCATTGTCATATCTTTATCATTTATTTGATATGCATGAGTTAAGGGGGAGCTTCTTTGAAGCTTTACTTTAATCCATGCATATATAACTTCATGAGTTTTGTCATCATCAAAAAGGGGGAGATTGTTGGCCCAAAGGCCTATCACCCTAGTTTTGATGATGATCAACTCATGAAGTTATGATTACTAATGATCTTGTGTTTAATTAGTGACAGATTCTTCATCAAGATCTTGGTAGGTGTGGAGCTTCAACAAAGGATTTAAAGAGAAGTTGGAAGCTAGCACCGGTTGTTTCACGAGCCTATGCATCAAGAATACATCTAGAGATGAGCTCGGTGGATTGCATTTGGACCAAGTCAAGAAGATGAGAAGCCTTCAAGTGAAGACTTCAAGAAGATGAAGACTTGTGTCTAGGTATAACATTTAGTTTTTGTTTTTAGTAAAAATGTAAAGGATAGATAGTTGGTGGATTGCTCAAGTCATAGCACAACACACTCTTGATAGAATTGTTTTCATGATAAAAATTTCAGTTCATAAAAGATTTTCTAGTTAAGAAAAGATTTTCATTGTGACAAAATTCTATTTGGTTCTTGGTATTTCAAGTTTACATATCTTATATCCAAAACCATACTTAGAGCCTATTGTCAAAAACTAGATATTACATCTTGATTGTGTAGTGGATCATATCCATACACACTATGCTTTAAAGTATATCTTGTTTTTGTATTTGATGAAAATTTGGAAAAACATGTTGTTTTAGAAAAATAGTTTTTATTATGAGCCAATATTTCCAAGTTACAAAAATAGTCAAATCTTTAATAACATGCCTTGATTTTGTGCAAGCATGTTTCTATATCATAAAACTATTTTTTTGTAGAATTTCTAAGTATTTATGGGATTTTTTATTAAGCCAAAAAGACCAATCTTTAATCCCAAATTTTCTGGTTCTGGCAGTTCTGATTTTTCAGAACTGACAGTGGCCGGTCGACCGGGTCGGTCGACCGGACGTGCACAGACGTGCACGCCTGTGTGCACTGAAGAACGGTCGACCGTGCCGGTCGACCGCTTCAGAGAGTCTGCTCTCTGGAAATTCCGGTCGACCACACCGGTCGACCGACAGAGAAGTAATTCTCTGCTCCAGGTGCGCGGTCGACCGGGCCGGTCGACCGGAGGCTCCAACGGTCGGATTCTTGACCGTTGGCGGTCGACCGGACCGGTCGACCGGCAGCTCTGACAGAGCCCAACGGTCAGATTTTCTGGCCTCTATAAAAGGGGGTTTTGTCATTGTTTGAAGCTAAGATTTTAGGAGAGCTTTTGTCCAGTTATTTCCATTCTTTTAGCAGAGTTTTCTCCACAAATAGAGTGCCAATATTTCCTATCAAAAGGGATTTTATCAAGAGAGTGTTTATTGTGATTTCTTGAGTTTTCCATCAAAGTTCTTTCCTTGATTTCTCACACTACACTTGAGCATCCATAGTTATATCTATCATATAGGAGTGTTGTAGTGAGAGTTTTGTTAGGTGATCAAGTGTTTAGATCACCAAGATCTTTCTTTGTATTTGAGGAAGCGGGCAAGTGTGCTCGCGGTGTTTTGAGTTCGGGTGCGGACTTGTTGTACGAGGTGCGGCCTCGACGAGCCGGTGGGCTTGTGGTGTGTAAGGGACTTTGGGAGTCCGAGGGCTTGTAGGTGTTGCGGCACCAAGGAGAGATCCGGTTGGATCGTGCATAGTGGAAATCCTTCGTGTGTCGAAGGCGGGGATGTAGAGCAAGTGTGCTCGAACCTCGAAACAAACCCTTGTGTTTGCGATTGCTCACTCTTGCTCTCTTACTCTTTTTGTCTCACTTATATCTTGCATTACTTTATAGTCTTTATCTCTTATATGCATGATATACCTTTGTGCTCATAATTGCTATACTTGCTTGGGATTGTTATTAACACTAGTATTCAACCAAGAGAGCCAACGCGGCACCTCAACCCATTCAAGGGGAATCTAGAGGAGTTTGTCTAGAGCCTCGCAAGGGGAATTCGGCAACACTCTTGTGTTATACATAAGTGTTCAATTAAAAGAAGTTTAATTGGTCAACTTAGTTTTAATTCCGCATTATTTGTTCATAAGTGACCATTAGATTACCATCACCTATTCATCCCCCCCCCCCCTCTAGGTGATCTTACAGCTCCATCGGGCTGCAAAATGAAGAAATGCAGCCTGGTTAGAGATGCTCTAATGGCTAGTTTTCAAAAATCTATTTCTTTGACTTTTTTCCAACGGATATATTTACTCTATTTGGTTTTAATCTCTCTCTTAATAACCTGATAGGCTCTTCTAATAGTGTTTTATCATTTGCCTATATATAGGGTTCATTTGTAGAGGATTGCTAAGAATTGTTTTTGAAAAATATTTGAAAAATCAAGTTTATTCAAGAGAAAAGATTTCAAATTTTCTTGCTTCAAGTACTCTCATTTCAAATCCAATTTCTGCAAGTTTTCAGCTCTTAAATTGATTCATCTCAACTGATTTTCTCTTTTCATAAACTTCTTGAGTTTCATCTCATATCAAATACTATAGAAAGTTATAAAAGGGATTGTTTGTGATCTTTGTGGTCACCAAGAGCTTGTAAACCTCATTGGCTTTGTGCTACTTTTTGTATAGAAGATTGAGAGTTGGAATTGTGTATTCTGGTCTTGTGTAGACCTTGTAGTTTCCTTTAGGGAGGCTCTTTTGTAAAAAGATTCTTAATGGATAGTGAAATCCTTCACGCGGTGAAGGCGGGGACGTAGAGCTTGGTGCTCGAACCTCGAAATAAATCATTTGTGTTTGCGATTGCTTTTCTCTCTTACTTAACTCTACTTGCATTGCTTACACTTGTATTTTTCATTCATTTTCACTTGCTATTCATATCTAGCATCATTCATACTTGCCACTTTTTACTCTCTAAATCAAGAAGGCAATTGAGCACCTCAACTCATTGTCTAGAGGAATATAGAGGAGAAGTTTTAGAGCCCTTCATAAAAAATCCGGCTTCACTTCTTTATTTGAGTTGACTGTTTGCATCATTCATTTTATTAATTATTTCAGTTCCGCATTTTTGACCATTAGACTAACATTACATCTATTCACTCCCCTCTAGGTGTACTTTCAATTGATATCAGAGCTTTGTACTCTAGTTTTTGGCTTAACCACCTTAGAGAGATCCACTAGCTAATCACTTATTTGCTTGTTCACTATACTAATTGACATGGCCGAAGGAATCAAGACTCCACCCAAGTTTGATGGCCTTACTTCTCATATGAAAAGTTAAGATTGTTGGCCCAATGGTCCATCACTCTAGTTTTGATGATGATCAACTCATGTAGTTATAGTACTAATGATCTTGTGTTTAATTAGTGACAGATTTTTGATCAAGATCTTAGTAGGTGTGTAGCTTCAACAAAGGATTTAAAGTCAAGTTTTGGAGCTAACACGGTTTGATTCAAGAGCTTGTGCATCAAGACCACATCAAGTACTCAAGAGGAGTCTAACTCTATGGATCATGTTTGGAACAAGTCAAGAAGATGAGAAGACTTCATGAAGACTTGTGTCTAGGTTTGTTTTTATAAGATTTTGGTTTTAGATAAAATGTAAAGGATAGAATAGTTGGTGGATTGCTCAAGTATATCTTATACACACACACTCTTGATTAGTTATGTTTTCATAAAAGAATTTTCAGTTTAGGAAAAGACTTTTTATTTTGGAAAAATACCGGTTTGGTTTTTGTATTCAAGTTTATATGTTTTAACCAAAAACCATGTTTTAGATCTTAATGTCAAAAACATAGATATTTCACCATGTTTGTGTAGTGGATCATATCCATACACTCTATGCTTCAAATGAGTTTAGAATATCTTGTTTTGTATTGGAGAAGTTTGGAAAATAAGTTTTAGAAAATACAGTTTTTATTTTGAGCCAATATTTCCTAGTTACAAAAATAGTCCAAATTATTTGTAACATGCCTTGATTTTGTGCAAGCATGTTTGATTATCAAAGTATATTAGTAAAACTATTTTTGTAGATTTTTAGTAATTTTATGGGATTTTAATTGAGCCAAAATGACCAAGTTTTCTTTCCCTAAAATCCCTGACCTGGCTTCAACCGGTCGACCGGGACGGTCGACCGCAGCTTGAAGTCGGTCGACCGACTCGGTCAACCGACGTGCACAGACGTGCACGCCAGTCTGGCTGGAGGGCCGGTCGACCAGGACGGTCGACCGTCCAGAGAGGTCTGCTCTCTGGAAATACCCCAGTCGACCGGGCCGGTCGACCGGTAGAGAGATCTGCTCTCTGTTCCAGAGGTTCGGTCGACCGACCGGTCGACCGCTGCCCCAAACGGTCAGAAAAATGATCGTTGGCGGTCGACCGGGCGGTCGACCGTCAGGCCACCTGGCTCCCAACGGCTAGTTTTTCTAGCTCTATAAATTGGGGCATTTGGGGGCTGTTTTCTACAAGATTTTTTAGTGGGTTTTGAGCTAGTTTTTCCTACTTCATTAAAAGAGTTTTCTCCACTAAATTGAGAGCTAATACTGTTGGCCCAAAGGCCTTCCACCCTAGTTTTGATGATGATTAACTCATGTAGTTATGTTTACTAATAATCTTGTGTTGTTTAAGTTTCAGATCATTAACCAAGATATTAGTTGGTGATTAGCTTCAACAAGGTGTTTGGAAGCTTATCATGGTGATTCCGGTGCCAAAACTTAAAGATCATACCTTTACACTCGGTGGATCGCGTTTGGGAGCAAGTCTACTTGAAGATGGAAGATCGTCAAGAGACTTAGGTATCCTAGTTTAGATTATGAGTTTTTAGATCCATTTGTAAAGTTTAGAATAGTTGATATGCTCAAGTGCACACATAC
The DNA here is from genome assembly GCA_038442645.1 of Agave tequilana. Taxonomy (NCBI): domain Eukaryota; kingdom Viridiplantae; phylum Streptophyta; class Magnoliopsida; order Asparagales; family Asparagaceae; genus Agave; species Agave tequilana. The sequence continues at coordinate 53,869 of JAVJIF010006448.1, forward strand.
ACACACGTTTCATGATTTGGATTTGGTTTTCATGAATAGTAAATCAAAACAAGTTTACTTTATTTCTATGTATATTAGATATGTTCTAGATATACATACATGGTTTAAACGTGCTAAACAAACTTATTTTGATATCCCTATTCATGTGTTGAAAAGCCAAGTTTGATAAAATACAAGAGTTTGTTTTTGATAAAAATGAGAAGAAACAAAATGATTTCATATACTTGATATTTGAGTAGAAATGATTATCACATGTTTCAATATCAATGCTATATGATAAAACAAGTTTATGAAATTTTCAGAAAAGATAGAAGTTTTTAAAAGAATTTTTCTAACATGTTTTATACCAGTTTTGGACCCAGACTGACCTGTCAGGCCTGAACGGTCGACCGAGCGGTCGACCGCGGGCGGTCGACCGACGTGCACAGACTTGTGCACGTCTGGCAGCCAGGGGGCCGGTCGACCGGACGGTCGACCGCTGCAGAGAGCTCTGCTCTCTGTTTGTTTCGGTCGACCGGCGGTCGACCGGAGGCTCCAACGGGTCATAATATGACCGTTGGACGGTCGACCGCCGGTCGACCGTTAGGCCAGTCAGGCTGACACGTCAGCCTAACGGCTAGTTTTCTATTTGGCCTATATAAACCCCATCTCTTTGGGATTTTGGCCAAGGTTTTTACAAGAGAAAAATACCCTGTTTTTCAGAGTTTAAAAACAAGTTTTTTAAAAGAGTTTTTGTGCTAAAAAATATTGATTCTTATTTGTTTTGGGTTTTTGGAAAATCAAAGAAAAATAGATTTTGGGATTTTGATTTGGTCTTTTATTCCTATCATCTACAAGAGATTTCCCAAGAAGTTTTTCTTTGTTGCTTGTTTTCAAAAACACCTAGTTTTCCACACTTGAGCTATCATACTATCCTAATCTATTAGGATCATTTGTTTTGTGGAAAAAGAGAAAAGAAAAGAGAGATTGTGTTTGTGGTCTTTGTAACCACTTATTGTAAACCCTCCTTACTTTTGTGAATCCCTCTTCGGTAGAGGTGATCGGAGTGGTATTGGTTTGGATCCCTCTTAGGTAGAGGTGATTGTGTTGGTTTGAACCTCTTCGGTAGAGGTGTTGTTGTTGGTTGTTGTATTGGCTACGGGCCTAACCCCTCGGTTGTGAGGTGGTTGTTTGAGAGAGGAGTTTGGTACTCCTAGAGTTTGTAACAAATCCTCTTCGGTAGAGGTTCCCTCGGTGGGAGATAGTGGATTGGAAATCCTACACGGTGGTGTAGGCGGGGATGTAGAGTTGGGTACTCGAACCTCGAAACAAATCTTTGTGTTAGCGTTTGATCCATTTCTCTCAACTCTACTCTCTTTACTTTGTGCAAGCATCATTTCATACAAGCATCATTCTTTCATTGCATACACTTCTTATTCATTGCTTGTGTTGCCTTGCATCTTTCATATTGCAATTCAATCTTATATGCTTGGCTTGATTGTGTGTATTTCATATTGCTTGGATTGCTTGTGTGTGCCTAACTTATACTCATCCAACAAGAGCTTCACATAGCACCTCAACCCATTTAAAGGGGAATCAAGGGGAGTTAGTCCAGAGCCTCGCAAGGGGAATTCGGCTACACTTGTTGTATTGTATTAGTTTGTGCATAATTTGCATTAGCTTCCGTCATTAGCGCACTTAGTTTTGCATTTAGTTTTAGATTAGCACTAACACCTATTCACCCCCCCTCTAGGTGTTTTTCAATTGGTATCAGAGCTAGTGCTCCTGATACTTAGGCTTAACATCCTAGGAGTAAGATCCATTTGCTTGCTAATCTATTTGTTTGCATTTGCTTGTTTGCACACATTTAGTTTACCATGGCCTTCATGACCCCACCTATGTATGACCCTTCCAACATTCATGTTTGGAAGATTAGGATGACCATTTATTACAAACCCTAGGTCATAAAGTTTATCTTGCTATTACCAAGGAATCCTTCCTTAGTGATCGCAATCATATAGGGGCCAATGCACAAGCCCTAGAGGCCATTAGAAGCACTTTATCTAAAGATTATCTTTTATGTGTTTCTAACTTTGATTCCGCTTTTGTAGTGTGGAGCAAGTTGACAACCACAAACACCTCCAAGCTTCAAGTCCAAATCCAACAATAAGAGGAATCTAGTGGAGAATCCGAACCACAACAATGCTATATGGTCCAAGGGAATGACTCCCTTGAGGTACAATCGGAACTTCAACTAGATAGTGATGATGCTAGTTCTTCATGTGATGATATTGTAGATCCCCATGCTTTGAATGAAGAACTATCCATAGTTTGTGAAAAATTAAGAAAACTATAAAGTTTTGAAAAAGAAGAGTCTAGGCATTAATAATGAAAATAAAAATTTGATTGCTAGACTTGATGTTGTTTTGCAAGAGAAAGAGGAGATTGCTAATGAGAGGGATTCATTAAAATCTCAACTTGATCTTGCACTTAAAGAAAATGAGTTTTTGAAAAATAAAAATGATTGCCATGTTCTTTTGAAGAAAAATGATAACTTGTCTTCAAAAGTTGATTTTATTTTAAAAGAGAATGTTGATTTGAAAAATAAAATTATTTCCATTTCAAATGATTTAGATGTGTGTTTAAAGAAAAAATGTTGTTTTGAAAAAATAAGATTGATGAACATGTTTGCCATGCTAGTGTAGCTTCTTCATCTAGTCTACCTAATGCATGTACCTCTTCTTCTAGAATTAATGATGATATTTGTATGTTAAAGAAGAGAGTAGATTGTTTGGGCTCCACTATGAGCCAATGTGCCATGAACCACACTCGCTTGGAAACCTTGGTTCGTAAGAAACAAGTTCCAACTTTTATGCATGCACATCCTCCACGGCATACACATGCTCCTCACGGACACCATCACACGTATGCTCATGTGTACACTTGTACACATTGTGGTCGTAAGGGCCATCTTGCTAAATTTTGTTATGATAGATTAAATGTTTCGAATTTAGCAAAGAAATTTGTTTGGGTTAGAGAAGGGACTAACCCCCATGGACCCAAAAGAGTATGGGTACCAAAAACCACCCCTCCTATTATTTTTGATGTAGGTGTGGGCTCTCACATGACGTGAGAGTGATGACACCTTGGAGTGGATGCGTTCCGGACTTAAAGGAAATCAAATGGATGCATCACTTTCAAGGGAAAGTTTGGTGGAGAGGATCACTTTTGTTTTGGAGAAATAGAGCGGTGCCTCATTGGCTTTGGTATCGAATCTCTAACTCCTTACGTTTACATGCTTTCCATGTTATTTCTCATAGCATGATTTGATGTTTAGTGATCATCATGAATATGCCATGTTAATTAGATTAGTGTTATACTTATTAGTTGGTTGAAACATCCATGTTTTATATGGACTTATTTGTATGACCTAGATCTAATGCACATGCATGTACATATTGATCATTTATGATTTGTATTTCATATTGATGTTTTATAGCATGTTTTTCATTGTCTTTGGATTAGTATATAAATGCCATGATTATTAGATCCTTGACATACATTTATAGTATTTGAGACACACATGCTTATATGAACCCATATTTAGTGTTCTCACCTTTTGTTTAAGCTATAATGTACATCATGAATCTAATACATGTGAATTTACATAGTAATCATGTTTTAGTTTTCTCATAATGATTTTGTTGTTTTATGCTTTATGTGGTATAAACTAGTTTAGATGTAGATTTTATCAAAACTTGCATGTATGCATGTACACATAGTGAGAACAAATTGACTTTTATATGTTTGCACTTCATGCTCATTTGTACCCACTATATGCACATGTATAAGCTAGTTTTGATGATTCCTTCATTTATACTTGCTATGCCTATTTTTCATGTTTTTTACTTCATGTATATGTATTTTGAATTCAACCTAATAAATATACATGTATACCCATGAGTCTTTTGCCTTCATGCAAATACTTTTAATAGACTCGTTTACGGTTGGGATATGTATGTATATTGTTAAATTTGGATGAATCATACATATACCTAGAAGTTTGATAAAAGAATTTTTGATGAATCTTTGCTTGTTTTATATAGCAAAGTAATATTCGTATTTGTTTTATGCTTCATGTTTTGAATATATGTTTAGATGTTAGTTTTCATTAAGACTAGGAGTCATATTTGTACATATGATGGGCTACAAACAATCTATATATGTTTGGGATTGAATGCTTGTTTGAACCCATTAGATGTGCTAGTACAGTCTAGTTTTGATGATTCATACATTTTAAACTTGTATTCCTATTTTTGAATTTGTTTGAGTATTTCACTTCATGTATATGTTTGTATTTTGCCAAACTTGAAGATATACATGTATACCCCTTGAGTCATTTGCCTTTCATGCAAATATCTATTACGGACTCAAAGTGTGTTTAAGGGATATGTATGTATACTTCTTGTGTTGACAAATCATACATATACCTTGAAAAGAATTGGTATCAAATTGTTTTAATGAAAAGCTAAATTTTCATACTTTTCATGCTTTTCATGTTTTCTTTGAATTGGTATTTAAACTTCATGTATATGTTTACCTTGTCCAAACTATTATATACATGAATATCCTTTTTGAGCCACGTGCCTTCATGCATATATCCTTGTGGACTCGTTTGTATCTTGGATATATATGTATACTTTGGTTTGTATTAGACATACATATGCCTTGAAGATTAAATAATATTAATTTTTAGTTTTTTATTTAAGGAATAATTGAGCTTAATTGAACAAATTTTCATGATTGTGATCTCCATACTTGACTTGTACACTCACATTTATTATTTGCTCATGTTTTGTTTTCATGAGACATTTTTATGCTTAATTGGATTAGAGTGTTGATTATCATGTGGATTTCATTTTTATGAAAAATGATTTGTATTTATTCCTTGCTTGAAGGATTTCGTACTAGTTAACAAAACTTTTCATTTTACTAGTTCGTATTCTTCGTTATAATATGAGATATACACTTGACCCTATTCTTTCAATTGGTATCATTGAACACTTTCAATTGGTATCAATTTTTGATCTTTTGGTATACTCATATATGTTTTGTATATGTATGCTTACTCTTTCAAGAATATCAATGTCAATTGGTATCTAATTTTCATACGTATATATACTTGTTTATGCTAAGCTAAAAAAAATTTTCTATTGTTTGATTTGTTTTCAATTGATATCTTAACAAGCTTATGCATATGTTTAGTTGGTATTTCATAAAGGAGGAGAAAATTTGATGTTGTATTTCAATTGTATTTGATTTCCACTCCTTACTTTATGTTAAAATATAGTTTCAAATTGGTATCATATGTTTAAAAGAACACATTTCTCTTAATGATATCAAGATGTTTATGTTAAATGTTTTAAATTGGTATCTCAAATTTTGTTTAAGAAAACATATTTATTTTACATTGCCTATATGTTATAATTCATGTTGAGTGTATCTTGTATTGAAGAGCTTGACAACTCTTCCTTATGTGGTACACGTGTGTAGGGGGAGCTTCACATCTCCTTTTATGCATTACATATTTTGTGTTATGTGAATTAGGCGTGTCTTCTTTCTTCATGTAACTCATATGTGTAGGGAAGCTAACTTAGCGTCTTCCTCTTCATGAATGTATATAGCATATAACATTTATTGATCTTTGTTTATTTTCATTTGGTATCAAGATGCTTCATTGACATATTTTTAATTGATATCATGTTTGTAGTCCACCCCTTATTGACTTTGTTTTTTGTTTTAGACAAAAAGGGGAGACCATTGTTTGTATTGTTTTGTTTGACTCAAAAGGGGGAGAAAGATTTTTACCCCTCATTATATTGTTTTGATTGTTTGCCCCTTTGTTGATGATTGACAAAAAGGGGGAGAATTATTTGAGAGTTTAACATGCATATATATAATACTCACAACTCAAAATGCATGATTGGTACATATTTTATATATGCATAGTTATGTTTTTTTGCATATATTAAGTTTAATATAGTTTAATGTATGTTTATTGGTATCTAGAGCATCTAGAAAATGTTTATTTGTTATTGGTATCTAGAGCATGCTTTGCTTTATATATTCATTGGTATCTAGAACCTTTATTGTTTATGCATATTTGTGCATTCATATTTTTTAAGAGCCTTCATTGCATATTATTATGTTTATTTGGCTATGCATGAGTTAAGGGGGAGCTTCTTTGAAGCTTTTCTTTATCCATGCATATATAACTCCATGAGTTTTGTCATCATCAAAAAGGGGAGATTGTTGGCCCAAAGGCCTTCCACCCTAGTTTTGATGATGATTAACTCATGTAGTTATGTTTACTAATAATCTTGTGTTGTTTAGTTTCAGATCATTACCAAGATATTAGTTGGTGATTAGCTTCAACAAGGTGTTTGGAAGCTTATCATGGTGATTCCGGTGCCAAAGCTTAAAGATCATACCTTGCACTCGGTGGATCGCGTTTGGGAGCAAGTCTACTTGAAGATGGAAGATCGTCAAGAGACTTAGGTATCCTAGTTTAGATTATGAGTTTTTAAATCCTTTGTAAGTTTAGAATAGTTGATATGCTCAAGTGCACACATACACACACGTTTCATGATTTGGATTTGGTTTTCATGAATAGTAAATCAAACAAGTTTACTTTATTTTCTATGTATATTAGATATGTTCTAGATATACATACATGGTTTAAACGTGCTAAACAAACTTATTTTGATATCCCTATTCATGTGTTGAAAAGCCAAGTTTGATAAAAATACAAGAGTTTGTTTTTGATAAAATGAGAAGAAACAAAAATGATTTCATATGCTTGATATTTGAGTAGAAATGATTATCACATGTTTCAATATCAATGCTATATGATAAACAAGTTTATGAAATTTTCAGAAAAGATAGAAGTTTTTAAAAGAATTTTTCTAACATGTTTTATACCAGTTTTGGACCCAGACTGACCTGTCAGGCCTGAACGGTCGACCGAGCGGTCGACCGCACCTAAGGCCGGTCGACCGCTGCGGTCGACCGATGTGCACAGACTTGTGCACGTCTGGCAGCCAGGGGGCCGGTCGACCGGACGGTCGACCGCTGCAGAGAGCTCTGCTCTCTGTTTGTTTCGGTCGACCGGGCGGTCGACCGGAGGCTCCAACGGGTCATAATATGACCGTTGGACGTCGACCGGCCGGTCGACCGTTAGGCCAGTCAGGCTGACACGTCAGCCTAACGGCTAGTTTTCTATTTGGCCTATATAAACCCCATCTCTTTGGGATTTTGGCCAAGGTTTTTACAAGAGAAAAATACCCTGTTTTTCAGAGTTTAAAAACAAGTTTTTTAAAAGAGTTTTTGTGCTAAAAAGATTGATTCTTATTGTTTTGGGTTTTTGGAAAATCAAAGAAAAATAGATTTTTGGGATTTTGATTTGGTCTTTTATTCCTATCATCTATAAGAGATTCCCAAGAAGTTTTTCTTTGTTGCTTGTTTCCAAAAACACCTAGTTTTCCACACTTGAGCTATCATACTATCCTAATCTATTAGGATCATTTGTTTTG
>JAVJIF010006449.1:0-196422 GCA_038442645.1 Agave tequilana
TGATGCTCGGGCACTGGAATCACCATGAAAAGCTTCTAAACTCCTTGTTAAAGCTAATCACTAACTAATATCTTAGTTAATGATCTGAAACTTAAACAACACAAGATTATTAGTAAAACATACTACATGAGTTAATCATCATCAAAACTAGAGTGGAAGGCCTCTGGGCCAACAAAGGTCTCCTCGGAAATTCGCTTTCAAGTCCCTTCAGAGACCAAAACGCGAAACTCAAAAGACTTGCATTTCTGAGGCTTCACCTCTCAAACGCGATGTTCAACAGCGCGTGGTCCGTGCCTCTTCTCAAAGACACGAGACCTGAGTCTCTACGATAGAACGCGGGACTCAGAAGGTCCGCGTTTCTCAAGTGTCGCTAGCCGAACGCAACAATCAGCAACACGACAATCAAGGTAAACATGCAAGGATTCTAGGTAAAGTCATCAATCAGAAGAGGTAGGTAAGTTCTTTAGTTTCTTTTCCTTTCTTTTAAATCCTTTAGTTTAGATTACTACCATCTCCTAACCTTTTTATTCACTCTTTTTAGTTTCTGTTTTTAACTTAGTTTTCTATTTTTCCAAAATCATCTCCTTCTATCTATCATCTTTACAAATAACTTAGTTTTAATATTCTTTTCTTTTAAAGAACAAGAGAAGAATTTTAACCAATTTCAAGTAACTTAAAGGAGAACTTATAAATCGCTTCCATCGCTAGTCCCTCCTTGTGGATCACGACCCGCATAGCCACTCGCTATATCGGTAGTATTGAGTACTTGCACACTTCTATTATAAAGTTCTGAAATTCTGTATTTTCTATGTGCAGGTCTGAACTCAATCATCAGTCATCTCATGGGAACCCTGCTGTGAAACCCTCTTTCGGTTACGCAACCTATATCCTATTGAAAATCACCTAGAGGGGGGGTGAATAGGTGATAATGCTAATCAATGGACAAATTAAAAATTAAGATGTAACAATCATCACACAAGATTACAAGATGAATGAAAGCAAGTAATTATAGCAATGATGATGATAAGCAAGTAATAAGTGCAAGTAAAGTAATGTAAAGGAGTACAAGAATGTAAACTAATCGCAAACACAAGGATATGTTATCGAGGTTCGAGCACCCAGCTCTACTCCCCGCCTTCCCCAGAAGGATTCTAGCTACTTCCACTATCACAAAGAAATCACAATTACACAGGAGTACCCAACTCCACAATCTCGATTACAAGCAATTTCTGAGTTGTCAAAAGACCCACAAACTCTCTCTTTCAAATGTCTCTTCCCTTACAAAAGGTCCTTAGAGAACAATGAGTAGGAATGAAGCTCTTGTTGTAAGTGAAGAAAGAAAATTAAATCAGAGAGTATTTCAAAAACCACTTCAGAAAACGAGAGAGAATTTCAGCACAAAAACCAAGAAACAAATCTCTTTTGAATGCCTTAAACTTTGAATTTTTCTTGCAAAAATGTTGTAACCAATCTCTCCCCAAAACCCCTATTTATAGGAGAGGGCTAGGGTTTAGGGATAATACAAACTTAAGGTTAATAAGTCATATTAGATTTGAAATATATCCCTAAATCAAATTTTAAACACAAGAAGACAGAATAAAACAGCTCATAAAAACTGTCCGTTACTGTTCAACGGATAGTTCGGTCGACTGGCCGGTCGACCGTACGTTCAAAATTATGACCGTTGCAGGCCAGCGGTCGACTGCCCGGTCGACCCAATCTATCCGAGAGCAGACTGAGTTACAGTCGGTCGACCGTGCGGTCCACCGCAAAAACGTGCACACTGATACATGTACACCAGAACTACAGTCGACTGGGCCGGTCGACCGGCCAAACCTGTCATAGGTCCGGTCGATTGTCCGGTCGACTGGCTCAGGTCAAAAACCAGGTTTTGGACAGAAAATTAAAAGGGATTTGATTTTGACAAAAATACTTTTGAACAGGGATTAGCATAAAACACAAATATATATCTGTAGGCAAAATCTTGTATGCAAAATATTTTTGTATAAATTATAAGAAATTATTTTGGATTAAGTATGTGCGCAAAAACGTGTGTGATAGAGCTTCAAACCTATCCACTATTCTTTAACAAACTATAAAACTAAAAACAAAATAATTAAAGACTTCTTGAGCAATCTTCAAGTCTTTGAGCCATGCTATCCTTGCTAGAGCCTTCTTCTTTTATGATCCTTCCTTGATGTGCAATATGCCTCATAGCTTTATGAACTAGAAGTTGTTGCAATAGCAAGCAATGGCTCCAAATATGGTACTAACCTGAAACTTATCTTAAACAAACTCATTAGTTACCAAATAGCACTAATTTGGTTTGTCATCATTAAACTCAATAAATGGAGAGTGTAACCTTTTGGGCCAACAATCTCCCCCTTTTTGATGATGACAAAACAAATAGGCTACAAGATAAAAAATATAGGGGAGGAGAAGACTCCCCCTCAAATTATGCTATATAAGAAAACATTTAAACTCAAAACACAAGAATTCATTGAAAACATAAAAACATATATGCTCTTGATATCAATTTAAACCAATTGAAACAATAATGAAAAATCACATGTTATTTTCTTGATACTAACAAACACAAGAATTCTCAAAACGCATGAAAACAAAACAAGACAACAAAAACATAATTATATAAACTCATATGGAACCAAGACCATATAAATTTATTTTTATCATGCACTAACTTATTCTCCCCCTTTTTGTCATACATCAAAAAAAGGTTAGGAATCACATGTTTAAGCAATAATACAAATATTAAGTTCTCCACAAATAAACGAAAATCTAGCAAAATCAAGAGGTTTAGTGAAAATATCGGCTAGTTGCAAATCCGTAGAAACATAATCAATATCTATATCTTCTTTCTCAAAATGATCTCTAAGAAAGTGATATCAATCTCAATGTGCTTGGTCTTACTATGTTGATTTGCATTCTTAGTCATGTGTATAGTACTAGTATTATCACAAAATATTTTTATATGATCAAAATGCAAATCAAAATCAAGGAGAGTATGTTTCATCAAAAGGAATTGTGCACAACAAGCCCCCGCGGCAACATACTCCGCCTCGGCGGTTGAGAGTGCTACGGAATTTTGTTTTCTAGAGGACCATGAAACAAGACAATTACAAGAAATTGACATGTCCCACTAGTACTCTTTCTATCTACTCTACAACCCGCATAGTCGGCATCCGAATAACTCGTCATTGAGAAATCTCCGTTTTCGGATACCATAGACCCATCCAAATAGTGCCCTTAATATAACGAATAATGCGTTTTTACCGCAATAAGATGGGACTCTTTAGGACACGATTGAAATCTAGCACAAAAACACACACTAAACATGATATCCGGCCTACTTGCCTTTAAATATAAAAGACTTCCTATCATGCTTCTATATAATTTAATATCAACATTTTTACCTTGTTCATCTTTATCTTAGCTTAGTTGTAGTTGCCATGGGAGTGTTGCAAGTCTTTGAGCCTTCAAGTCCAAACTTCTTTACGAGTTCCTTTGCGTACTTGGCTTGACTTATGAACGTCCCGTTTTGCAATTGCTTGATTTGGAGTCCAAGGAAGAAATTGAGCTCACCCATTGAAGACATTTCAAATTCAAGTTGCATGACCTTTTCAAAATCCTTGCATAAAAGCTCATTAGTAGAACCAAAAATTATATCATCTACATAAATTTGCACAATTAATTTATCATTATCAACATGCTTAGTAAATAGAGTTGTGTCTACTTTGCCTTTACAAAATCATTGAAATTAGAAAACTAGAAAGCCTTTCATACCAAGCTCTGGGAGCTTGTTTCAATCCATATAAAGCTTTATCAAGTTTGAAAACAAAATCGGGATGAACATGATCAACAAAACCGGGAGGTTGAGAAACATAAACTTCTTCATTAATAAAACCATTCAAAAATGCACTTTTTACATCCATTTGAAAAAGTTTAAATTTTTGAAAGATGCAAAAGCTAGTGTCATCCGTATGGCTTCAAGCCGTGCTACGGGTGCAAAGTCTCCTCAAAGTCAATTCCTTCAACTTGAATGTAACCTTGGGCCACTAACCTAGCTTTATTCCTAATGACATTTTCGGACTCATCTATCTTGTTTCTAAAGATCCACTTAGTACCAATTATTGGTCTATCGGGGGTTAGGAACAAGGTGCCAAACTTGGTTGCGCTCAAATTGATTGAGTTCCTCTTGCATGGCAAGCAACCATATGGGTCCGTCTCGGCTTCAAGAATGCCTTTGGGTTCAAAATGAGAAATGAAAGCAAAGTTACCCCATAGGTCATGGAGTTTGGAGCGTGTTGTGACTCCTTTAGATGCATCACCCAAGATGAGCTCCTTAGGATGATTTGTAGCGTATCTCCAAGCTTTAGGAAGCGGTTGAGAGCTTTCCTCTTTATCCTCTTGAACATCACCAATTGATTCTTGCTTTTCTTCTTGAGCGGGTGAGTCCTTCAAGGATAGTCTCTCCATGTCTTCACCTAATGGTTCAATCTCTACAGCATTCTCAACAACCACATTAGATTCTTCAAACTTAACATGCATGGTTTCTTCAATAGTAAGTGAAGATCTATTAAAAACTCTATATGCTTTGCTAGTAGAAGAAATCCAATAAAGATAGCTTCATAAGCCTTAGCATCAAATTTACCCAAATTCTCTTTAGTATTTAAAATAAAACACTTGCATCCAAAACTTTTAAATATGCAACATTAGGTCTTCTAGAATGATACATTTCAAAAGATGTTTTGGAAGAATTCTTACACACATAAATACGATTTGAAATATAGCATGCGGTGTTTACGGCCTCGGCCCATAATATTGAGGGAGGTCATATTCACTTATCATTGTCCTAGCCATCTCTTGAAGTGTTCTATTTTTCCTTTCTACTACTCCATTTTGTTGTGGAGTCCTAGGACAAGACATTTCATGCTTGATTCCCTTTTCATCACAATAAGTCATGAAGAGTTGGTTAACAAATTCACCACCTCTATCACTCCTTATTCTTAAAATCGAAAAAACCTTTTTCTTTTCAACCCTTTTTTGAAAAATTTTGAAATATGAAAATGTTTGATCTTTACTTTGCAAGAAGAAAACCCAAGTGAAACGGAAAAAATCATCAACTAAAACAATGCAAATCTACTACCATTAAACTTTTAGTTTGTGTTGGTCCAAAAAGATCCATATGAATTAGTTCTAAGGGCCTAGTAGTCATGATATCCTTAATTGGTTTGAAGGAAGACTTGGTTTGTTCCCAAGTTGGCACGCACCACAAATGCGGTCTTTCTCAAACTTCAAGCAAGGTATACCCTTTACTAAATCCTTAGAATTAATTCTAGCAAGATGGTCAAAAGATGCATGTCCTAATCTTCTATGCCAAAGCCAAGAAATTTCATCAAAGCATTCAAGCATTTAGTAGAACAATCTAAATTAAGCATGTCAATAATGTAACATTATTATCACGAAAACCGGTAAGAATACAAACATCGGATTTAACATCAAAAATCTTGCAAGAAGAATCATCAAAAACAACTTTAAGTCCACGGTCACAAAGTTGACTAATGCTAAGCAAATTATGTTTCAAACCATCTACTAAAACAACATTCTCTATAATAGGAGATGCACCAATTTGAATGTTACCTATACCGATGATAGTTCCTTTGGAGTCATCCCGAAGGTGACGGAGCCACCTTCCATGTACCTTGATAGGGTTGTAAAGTGTTGATATCCCACGTCATATGTCTTGAACAACCACTATCAAGGTACCACGCTCCCTACGTCTTGGAGCCTTGGTGTGTACCTACATCAAATAATTTAGGACTTGATTTTGGTACCCACATTTTCTTGGGTCCTAGGGGGTTAGTTTCATTAACCCAAACAAGATTATTGATCTATTAACTTGGTCATAACAAAATTTAGCTAAATGTCCATTCTTACCACAATATGTGCATCTATATGCTCTACCATATTTGAAAGCATAATGAGTGTGTGATTTGTGAGCATGAGAGTTGTGAGCATGAAAAGATTTTAGCATGTGTAGTGTGAGCATGAGTAGACTTAACATGTGAGGTGTGCTTTTTGGAAAACTTTTCTTCAAGTTTCTTAGTGTTAAAAGCACAATCTTTCAAAAAAATTTCAAATCATTAATTTTAGATTTAAAAGAAGAAATTTTATTTTTATCAACAATAGGAGATTTTCCCTTACAAGAAACCTTGTAGGTATTAAACTCATTTGAATAGAAATAAGATTAGAAGAAATATCATCCTTTTCTTTAGAAACCATAGCAAGTTGATTTTTGAGAAAAAACAAACTTCCTTTTGCAATTTTAAGCATTCAAGTTTCTTGTTATCATAAGTTTCGGAAAGTTCAACAAAAGCATGTACAAGAACTTCCTTACATAATTCATCATCTTCATCATCATGAGATTGAGGGGTTACCTTAGGAGTGTTTGCCATGAAAAACATGTTCGCCGTATCCACCTCTTCTTCGGACTCGCTTTCCGAATCCCACGTTGCTTGTATGCTTTGAAAAAACACTAGAGGGGGGTGAATAGGTGTGAATGCTAATCTAGTGATCTTTTTAAACTTTAATTAAATGAGTGATGCAACGATCTCTCAAAATACGACTAAGAGCCGAATACCCCTTGCGAGGTTCTGAACTCCTCCTCCCAATTCCCCTTAAATGGGTTAGAGGTGCGTAATGCAACCGTGTTGTATTGAGGTGTGATCGATCAATGCCAAGTATGATGATGAAGATGAAATGCTCACAATGTAAAACAACAAGTATAGCAAGTAAGGTAAACAACACAAGATTCCACAAGTAGAGGGTTAGTTCTCAAGCAATTAATTCAAGGAAATATAAAGCAATAGAAATTAAAAACAAAAAGAACGCAAAGGCAATCGCAAACAAGATGATTTGTTTCGAGGTTCGAGCACACTTGCTCTAGTCCCCGCCTTCACCTCCGTGAAGGGTTTCCACTATCCACCGAGGATGCCTTTACAATTGGGTCTACCGAAGACCGAGCACCGAGCTCCACCGAGTACAAAGGACCTCTACCGAAGAGGTTGCTCCACAAGAAGGAATTACAAGAACAAAGTGATCACAACTTGATCACTACACTTTTCTCAATTTCTTTTACAAAACACTCCACTTCAATTACAACTTCACTATAGAATGAGTATAGAATTTTTGGCTCTATGAAGTGTGGTGAGAAAACTTCAGTTGTAGAGTGATATAGAGAATCAAACACAACTGAAAAACAATCTTGAAAGAGTAGGAATTGAAGGCTTAAAACAATTTTTCTTTTCTCTTTTGAAAACAACAAAACTTGAGGATTTTTCTAAGTAATGAGCAAGAGAGACTTCTCCTCTATTTATAGGGTTAGAAAATAGGTTAAAAACAATTTCTTTTCACCTAATTCAACCTGCAAAAGCTCCCCAACCACTCTCCAAAAATCTGCTAAAACAGAAAAAGAAACAGTTTTTCAGAAAATCCCAAAGAGGAAAGAGCCGTTGCTGAGTTGCAGGCTTGGCGGTCGACCGGTCCGGTCGACCGCCAGCCTAGCTGGATATAGCCGTTGGCTCCCGGTCGACCGGTCCGGTCGACCGACCAAAAAGGAGGAAACACAGTTTCCTTCTTCCGGTCGACCGGTCCGGTCGACCGAAATTTCCCGAGAGCAGAAGGCTCTCTGTCGGTCGACCGGTTCCGGTCGACCGACGGACATGCACAAACAGTGCATGTCCAGGCACAACGCCGGTCGACCGGGCCGGTCGACCGATGTTGCCTGAGGCTGAAAACTGGGCTGTTTTGAAGAGGGAATTTTTGTGAAAACATTTTGAAAATACCTATAGCTAAGTATTATGCAGAAAATAGTTTATATACATGTTTTTAAACAAGTTTTTCAAGATATAAAGCTTTGGTACATGTATATATAAACTAAGGCATAAACTAAAGCTTTGGTACATGTTTTTAAACAAGTTTTTTCAAAACATAGGAAATACATGAAACAAGTGTGTGTGTGCAAATCCTAAAGCCAAATTTCCTATATTCAAACTTTAACATTCTAAACTTACAAACTTGCTAAAAGACTTCAAGGCTATTCTTCAAGGTGGGCTATCTTCACTTGATCTTCAATATTTGCAACTTGAGCCCAAATTGAATTGTCTTGAGTCCAAGAACCTTGTATTTGAGTGAGAGTACTTCTAGTGTGATGATAAACCTGAAACACACTTAAACAACAATTGTTATTAGTACAAATAACTAATATGTTTTGTAATCATCAAAATACACTAAACAAGGGTGATTGTAACCTTGGGCCAACAATCTCCCCCTTTTTTGATGATGACAAAACATATAGTTATTAAACAAATAAAGAGAGGAAAAAGCTTGGAAAGCTCCCCCTCAAACAATGCTATGTATCTATCATGAATATGAAAAACTATGAAATCATACATAAAGCATTTGAAAAAGTCATCACCATAAATTTTGTCAAGGAAAACCAAATAATGAACAAATTTATTATTTTCAAAAATCTAAGTATATTCAAACTAGTATATTTTTCTCCCAACAATTTTAATCAACTTATATTCTTTTTCTCCAAACTTATATATTTTTCTCCCCCTTTTTGTCATACATCAAAAAGGGTTAAAACATATCAAAACACAAACATATCAAAAAAAAATATTTTAAGAATCAATCATACATACATTCAACTCACCACAAATAAAGGAAAATCTTGCATAATCTAAAGGTTTAGTGAAAATATCGGCAAGTTGAAAATCGGTAGAAACATAGTCAATATCAATATCACCTTTTTCAAAGTGATCTCTAAGAAAATGATACCTAATATCAATGTGCTTGGTTTTACTATGTTGATTAGCATTTTTGGTCATGTGAATTGTACTAGTATTATCACAAAAAAATCTTAACATGATCAAAATGTAAATCATAGTCAAGGAGAGTATGTTTCATCCAAAGAACTTGTGCACAACAAGCTCCGGCCGCAACATACTCCGCCTCGGCGGTTGATAGGGCTACCGAATTTTGCTTTTTGGAAGACCAAGATACAAGACAATTACCTAAGAATTGACATGTTCCACTTGTGCTCTTCCTATCTACCCTACAACCCGCATAGTCTGCATCCGAAAAACTCTTCATTTCAAATAATCCGGTTTTAGGATACCACAAACCCAATTCAATTGTGCCCTTAAGATACCTAATTATGCGTTTTACCGCTATTAAGTGTGATTCCTTAGGACATGATTGAAAACGTGCACATAAACAAACGGAAAACATGATATCCGGCCTACTAGCCGTCAAATAAAGCAAACTACCAATCATGCTTCTATAAAGTTTAATGTCTACACTTTTACCTTGTTCATCCTTGTCAAGCTTGGTAGTTGTTGCCATGGAAGTTTTGCTTACTTTTGATCCTTCAAGCCCGAATCTTTTGATTAGTTCCTTTGTGTACTTGGCTTGATTGATGAAGATCCCATCCTTCCTTTGCTTGATTTGGAGTCCAAGGAAATAGTTGAGTTCCCCCATCATAGACATTTCAAATTCATCCTTCATGCATGACTCAAAAGCTTTGCAAAGAGATTCATTAGTAGAACCAAAAATAATATCATCTACATAAATTTGCACAATAAGAATATCTTTTTCTACATGTTTTGTAAACAATGTTGTGTCAATTTTACCTTTCTTAAAACCATTGGAAATCAAAATGAAGACAATCTTTCATACCAAGCCCTAGGGGCTTGTTTTAAACCATAAAGAGCTTTGTCTAATTTAAAAACAAAATCCGGATGTGTAGGATCAACAAACCCGGGGGGTTGTTCAACATACACTTCCTCTTCAATAAAACCATTTAGAAAAGCACTTTTAACATCCATTTGAAACAATTTGAAATCTTTATATGAGGCAAATGCTAGTGTCATCCGTATGGCTTCAAGCCGTGCTACGGGTGCAAAGGTTTCTTCAAAATCGATCCCTTCGATTTGAGTGTAACCTTGGGCAACTAACCTAGCCTTGTTTCTAACTACATTACCCGATTCATCCAACTTGTTCTTAAAGATCCACTTAGTACCAATTGTTGGTCTATCGTGGGGCCTAGGAACAAGGTGCCATACTTGGTTGCGCTCAAATTGATTGAGCTCTTCTTGCATAGCTAGCAACCAATATGAATCGGCCTCGGCCTCGAGGACATTTTTGGGTTCAATGTGTGAAATAAATGCAAAGTGGCCACAAAAATCTTGAATTTTAGAACGAGTAGTTACCCCTTTTGATACTTCACCTATGACGAGGTCCTTGGGATGATGAGGGTTGAATCTCCAATCCTTATGTAGTGGTTGAGTAGGCTCTACCTCATTTGTTTGATGTTCATTTCCTTGGGCCTCTTCCACTTTGGCTTCACTTCCATCATCATCCTTTGGCTTGTCTCCCATGGTAGAAGCATCCTCCAAGGTGACTTTCTCCAAGCCTTCATGCAAGGCATCTATTTCTACAACATTCTTAACAAACTTGTTAGATTCCTCAAACTTAACATGAATAGACTCTTCAATAGTCAAAAATGATCTAATGAAAACTCTATAAGCCTTACTAGTGTTTGAGTAACCTACAAAAATAGCCTCATAAGATCTAGCATCAAACTTTCCTAAATTATCTTTTGTGTTTAAAACAAAGCATTTGCAACCAAAAACTTTAAAATAGGAAACATTAGGTTTTCTAGAAAAATACATTTCAAAAGAAGTCTTAGTAGTATTTTTACACAAGAAAACACGATTTGATATGTAGCATGATGTATTAACGGCCTCGGCCCACAAATAATGTGGTAGACCGTATTCACTTAGCATTGTCCTAGCCATCTCTTGTAATGTTCTATTTTTCCGTTCAACTACTCCATTTTGTTGTGGAGTTCTAGGACAAGAAAGTTCATGCTTTATTCCATGTTCATCACAAAAGGTGGTAAAGGGTTGGTTAATGAATTCACCTCCTCTATCACTTCTTATTCTCAAAATCGAAACATCTTTTTCTTTTTCAACTCTTTTCTTAAAAATTTGGAAATATGAAAATGCTTGGCTTTTATGTTCAAGAAAGAAAACCCAAGTAAATCTTGAAAAATCATCAACCAAAATATAAGCAAATCTATTCCCACTTAGACTTTTGGTTTGTGTTGGGCCAAATAGATCCATATGGATTAATTCCAAAGGACGTGATGTCATGATATCCTTAATTGACTTGAAAGAAGACTTAGTTTGTTTCCCAAATTGACATGAGTCACAAACTCGGTCCTTTTCAAAAATTCAATGAAGGAATACCTTTCACCATTTCCTTTGAATTTAATCTAGAAATATGATCAAAAGAAATATGCCCTAATCTCCTATGCCACAACCAAGAGTCATCATCGAGGGCTTTTAAACAAGTAATATTACAAGACATATTTAACATATCAATCATATAAACATTGCTTTCACGAAAACCAGAAAATACACAAACATTAGAAGTTCTATCAATTACTTTACAAGAAACATTATCAAAAACAACATCAAAACCTTTATCACAAAGTTGACTAACACTCAAGAGATTATGCTTGAGGCCATCAACCAAAACCACATTTTCAATTAAAGGAGAGGTGCCAAGTTTTACATTACCAATACCGATGATTTTACCCTTGGCGTCATCTCCGAAGGTGACGGTGCCACCTTCATGATATCTTGATAGGGTTGCAAAGTTGTTGATGTTCCAAGTCATGTGCCTTGAGCAACCGCTATCAAGATACCACAAACCTCTACGTCGTTGGGCTTTGGAAAGTACCTACATCATTTAAAATAATTGTTGACTTTGGTACCCAAACTTTCTTGGGTCCTTGAAAGTTAGTGTTACGAACCCAAACATTATGATGTGATGCACTTAGTCTATCATAACAAAAATTTGCTAAGTGTCCTTTCCGCCCACAATGTGAACATGAGTACACTTTTCTATACATGAATGCATGATGTGTATGTGTAGTAGTGTGAGCATGCTTTTGGGGTTTGCCATGTTGTTTAGGTTGTGTAGCATGAACATGAACATGAGCATGAGCATTTTTCTTTGGGGCTTGTTTCTTAGGAAACATAGCCTCAATCCTTTTCTTATCAAATTCACAATTTTTCAAAACAACACTTAATGAGTCTAATCTTTCCCTAAGCATGGAAACTTCATTAGAGTCAATTAGTGGGGCCTTACCCTTGCAAGAAGTCTTATATTTTTCAAAATCATTTTAGTAGTGGTCAAGGTGGAAACTAAATTATCCTTTTCTTTTGTAAGAGTAAAAACTTGATGACTTAAAGATTCATTTTCCTTTTTCATTTTTAAATACTTTTTCTTTAAGAAATCATAGTTTTGTGACAACTCAACAAAAGCTTCTTCTAACTCATCCATAGAAAGTTCATCATTATGAGAAGGGAAGAGGTTACCTTGCTTGTGCCTTCATTAGCCATGAAGCACATGTTGGCGGTGTCTATCTCCTCTTCGGATTCGGTCTCCGAATCCCAAGTTGCCTTCATAGCCTTCTTCTTGTATGGCTTCTTTGATGTGGAGGGCTTTGCTTTGTCCGGACACTCCGCAACTATGTGTCCCGGTTTTTGGCAATTGAAGCACACAATCTTCCTTTCTTCTTTGCCTCCTTGCCATCTCCTTCTACCTTGAAACTTTGCCTTGTTGTACATCCTCCGAACATTTTTGACTAGAAGTGAGAGCTCTTCGTCATCTTCTTCTTCATCATCTTCGTCGGAGTGTGATGATTGACACTTGAAGGCAATAGTCTTCTTCTTGGTAGGAGCCATGTCCTCTCTTGCTTTCCTTTCCATCTCATGGGTTTTGAGGTTCCCAATGAGACCTATAAGCTCCATCTCTTCATTGTCGTTGAGTTCCTTCAAGGTTGTTGCTTTAACTTCCCATGAAGGAGGAAGAGCCCGGATGATCTTCCTTACTCTTTGATCATTGTTGATATCTTCACCTAAAGAAGAGAGTCCATTAGTAATCTTGGTAAACCTTGTAACCATATCATCTATGGTTTCATTGTCTTGCATGCTAAATGTTTCATATTGAGACCGAAGAAGGTCAATCTTAGCCTTCTTAACTTGTGAGGTCCCCTCATGAGTGACTATTAAGTGTGACCAAATCTCAAATGCGGATTTGCAATGTATAACCCTAGCTTTGTCATCATCATTTAGGGCTTGTAGAAGTGCATAGTGAGCTTTGGCATTGGCATCGAATTCCTTAGTCTCTATTTCGGACCAAGTGGATTCGTCACCGGGGGGTACACTAAAGGACTTAGTCACGGCCTTTGCAACTCGGCTACCTAGAGATTGCAAAAACACGGTCATCTTAACCTTCCATATGGGAAAGTTAAGTCCATCAAACTTAGGAGGGGTCTTAATTCCATCGGCCATTTTTACTATATGAATATGAATGAAATGATTAGCAAATTAGGATCTTCTCTAAGGTTGTTAAACCAAATCCTAGAGTCCAAGCTCTGATACCAATTGAAAAACACCTAGAGGGGGGGTGAATAGGTGTGAATGCTAATCTAGTGATCTTTTTAAACTTTAATTAAATGAGTGATGCAACGATCTCTCAAAACACGACTAAGAGCCGAATACCCCTTGCGAGGTTCTGAACTCCTTCCTCCCAATTCCCCTTAAATGGGTTAGAGGTGCGTAATGCAACCGTGTTGTATTGAGGTGTGATCGATCAATGCCAAGTATGATGATGAAGATGAAATGCTCACAATGTAAAACAACAAGTATAGCAAGTAAGGTAAACAACACAAGATTCCACAAGTAGAGGGTTAGTTCTCAAGCAATTAATTCAAGGCAATATAAAGCAATAGAAATTAAAAACAAGAAGAACGCAAAGGCAATCGCAAACAAGATGATTTGTTTCGAGGTTCGAGCACACTTGCTCTAGTCCCCGCCTTTACCTCCGTGAAGGGTTTCCACTATCCACCGAGGATGCCTTTACAATTGGGTCTACCGAAGACCGAGCACCGAGCTCCACCGAGTACAAAGGACCTCTACCGAAGAGGTTGCTCCACAAGAAGGAATTACAAGAACAAAGTGATCACAACTTGATCACTACACTTTTCTCAATTTCTTTTACAAACACTCTCACTTCAATTACAACTTCACTATAGAATGAGTATAGAATTTTTGGCTCTATGAAGTGTGGTGAGAAAACTTCAGTTGTAGAGTGATATAGAGAATCAAACACAACTGAAAAACAATCTTGAAAGAGTAGGAATTGAAGGCTTAAAACAATTTTTCTTTTCTCTTTTGAAAACAACAAAACTTGAGGATTTTTCTAAGTAATGAGCAAGAGAGACTTCTCCTCTATTTATAGGGTTAGAAAATAGGTTAAAAACAATTTCTTTTCACCTAATTCAACCTGCAAAAGCTCCCCAACCACTCTCCAAAAATCTGCTAAAACAGAAAAAGAAACAGTTTTTCAGAAAATCCCAAAGAGGAAAGAGCCGTTACTGAGTTGCAGGCTTGGCGGTCGACCGGTCCGGTCGACCGCCAGCCTAGCTGGATATAGCCGTTGGCTCCCGGTCGACCGGTCCGGTCGACCGACCAAAAAGGAGGAAACACAGTTTCCTTCTTCCGGTCGACCGGTCCGGTCGACCGAAATTTCCCGAGAGCAGAAGGCTCTCTGTCGGTCGACCGGTCCGGTCGACCGACGGACATGCACAAACAGTGCATGTCCAGGCACAACGCCGGTCGACCGGGCCGGTCGACCGATGTTGCCTGAGGCTGAAAACTGGGCTGTTTTGAAGAGGGAATTTTTGTGAAAACATTTTGAAAATACCTATAGCTAAGTATTATGCAGAAAATAGTTTATATACATGTTTTTAAACAAGTTTTTCAAGATATAAAGCTTTGGTACATGTATATATAAACTAAGGCATAAACTAAAGCTTTGGTACATGTTTTTAAACAAGTTTTTTCAAAACATAGGAAATACATGAAACAAGTGTGTGTGTGCAAATCCTAGAGCCAAATTTCCTATATTCAAACTTTAACATTCTAAACTTACAAACTTGCTAAAAGACTTCAAGGCTATTCTTCAAGGTGGGCTATCTTCACTTGATCTTCAATATTTGCAACTTGAGCCCAATTGAATTGTCTTGAGTCCAAGAACCTTGTATTTGAGTGAGAGTACTTCTAGTGTGATGATAAACCTGAAACACACTTAAACAACAATTGTTATTAGTACAAATAACTAATATGTTTTGTAATCATCAAAATACACTAAACAAGGGTGATTGTAACCTTGGGCCAACATGCTTTCTTTTCCTCCGACTTCTTTGGCTTGAAGGAAGAAGTCATCTTCTTCTTAAACTCCGGGCAATCCGCCATGATATGTCCGGGTTTGCGGCAATTGTAGCAAATGATCCTTCTCTCCTCTTTGCCTTCAAATTTTCTCCGGAAGTTGAGCTTGTTCTTCCGGTACAACCTCTTGACATTCCGCACAAGTAGAGTTAGCTCCTCATCTTCTTCTTCGTCTTCTTCATCGTCATCATTGGTGGATGAAGTCTTGAAGGCTATGGATTTCTTCTTTGAAGTAGTGGCCTCTTCTCTTGCCTTCTTCTCCATCTCATGGGTCTTTAGGTTCCCAATGAGACTAATGAGGTCCATCTCGTCCTTATCGTTCAATTCTTTTAAGGTGGTGGCCTTTATCTCCCATGAAGACGGAAGAGCCCGAATCACTTTCCGCGCCTTTTGATCGTTGGAGATGTCATCACCTAAGGAAGAAAGACCATTAGTGATTTTAGTAAACCTTGTAATCATACTATCAATAGACTCATCATCAATCATTTTAAATGACTCATATTGGGACCTCAAGAGATCTATCTTAGCTCTCTTGACTTGTGAAGTCCCTTCGTGTGTGACCAATAAATGTTGCCAAATCTTATAGGCGGATTGGCAATGAATTACTCGTGTAAGGTCATCCTCATTCAAGGCGGTTAATAGGGAGTTTTGGGCCTTGGAGTTAGCCTCGTATTCTCTAAAGTTGAAGTCGGTCCAAGTGATCTCATCACCATCGGGTGCTACATAGGGTTTGGTCAAGGACTTGGCCACTAAGCTACCCAAAGATTGCAAAAATATAGTCATCCTAACCTTCCAAATAGGGAAATTAAGTCCATCAAATTTAGGAGGGGTTTTAATGTTATCGGCCATGTTTACTAGTGTATGAATGTATGAATGAAAATGTTGATTAGCAAATTTTAAGGATCTCTCTATGGATGTTAAGCCAAAACCTAGAGTCCAAGCTCTGATACCAATTGAAAATCACCTAGAGGGGGGTGAATAGGTGATAATGCTAATCAATGAACAAATTAAAAATTAAGATGTAACAATCATCACACAAGATTCACAAGATGAATGAAAGCAAGTAATTATAGCAATGATGATGATAAGCAAGTAATAAGTGCAAGTAAAGTAATGTAAAGGAGTGCAAGAATGTAAACCAATCGCAAACACAAGGATATGTTATCGAGGTTCGAGCACCCAGCTCTACTCCCCGCCTTCCCCAGAAGGATTCTAGCTACTTCCACTATCACAAAGAAATCACAATTACACAGGAGTACCCAACTCCACAATCTCGATTACAAGCAATTTCTGAGTAGTCAAAAGACCACAAACTCTCTCTTTCAAATGTCTCTTCCCTTACAAAAGGTCCTTAGAGAACAATGAGTAGGAATGAAGCTCTTGTTGTAAGTGAAGAAAGAAAATTAAATCAGAGAGTATTTCAAAAACCACTTCAGAAAACGAGAGAGAATTTCAGCACAAAAACCAAGAAACAAATCTCTTTTGAATGCCTTAAACTTTTGAATTTTTCTTACAAAAATTGTTGTAACCAATCTCTCCCCAAACACCCCTATTTATAGGAGAGGGTTAGGGTTTAGGGATAATACAAACTTAAGGTTAATTAAGTCATATTAGATTTGAAATATATCCCTAAATCAAATTTTAAACACAAGAAGATAGAATAAAACAGCTCATTAAAAACTGCCCGTTACTGTTCAACGGATAGTTCGGTCGACTGGCCGGTCGACCGTACGTTCAAAATTATGACCGTTGCAGGCCAGCGATCGACTGCCCGGTCGACCCAATCTATCCGAGAGCAGACTGAGTTACAGTCGGTCGACCGTGCGGTCGACCGCAAAAACGTGCACACTGATACATGTACACCCAGAACTACAGTCGACTGGGCCGGTCGACCGGCCAAACCTGTCATAGGTCCGGTCGACTGGCTCAGGTCAAAAATCAGGTTTTGGACAGAAAATTAAAAGGGATTTTGATTTTGACAAAAATACTTTTGAACAGGGATAGCATAAAACACAAATATATATCTGTAGGCAAAATCTTGTATGCAAAATATTTTTGTATAAATTATAAGAAATTATTTTGGATTAAGTATGTGCGAAAAAACCTGTGTGATAGAGCTTCAAACCTATCCACTATTCTTTAACAAACTATAAAACTAAAAACAAAATAATTAAAGACTTCTTGAGCAATCTTCAAGTCTTTGAGCCATGCTATCCTTGCTAGAGCCTTCTTCTTCTATGATCCTTCCTTGATGTGTAATATGCCTTCATAGCTTTATGAACCTAGAAGTTGTTGCAATAGCAAGCAATGGCCTCCAAATATGGTACTAACCTGAAACTTATCTTAAATAAACTCATTAGTACCAAATAGCACTAATTTGGTTTGTCATCATTAAAACTCAATAAATGGAGAGTGTACCTTTTGGGCCAACACCTATATCCATCCAAAATACAGACACTGTCTCCTCCATCAATTTTTTCAGTCCCAGTATAAGTTGTTTAGTATCATATTATTGATTTATCAAGATTATTTAAAGTACAAGTTACCAAGATCACTGGGATAACTCAATGATAATCACGGTAACAACGTCAACATGTGTAATCAGGATACCAGTATAACATGATATATAATGTTAGTGAACAGGATACCAATATAACAAGACATGTAACAAGTATAATATGAGGGTGTTGTTACCGTATACAATATTTTCTCAGTAATTAAGTAACATGGACATGTAGTTATCAGGTACATGTATAATCAGTCAAGTTTTTCAGGTAAATCAAATATCCAGGATGAGTAATAACATGCTGGCATGAATAGAAATCCAGGCAATAATATACAATCAGCTCAGATCCTCAAGTCATACTCATCTATATCTAATCAATCAACATTATCCAATCTGATTAAGATCATCATACACTCTCACTTTCATTAAGCTCAATCACAAGATTCAGAAATTCAAGTAACTAATCAGTTAGGTATATACATGCATCATATCAAGTCAACTCAATCTACGCCTACTCCTCAACCCAAGGTTAACTACCAGCACATGAAATGACGTTGATAATAGTTTAAATCAACTAAATAAATGAAGTGAACATTCACTGATGCCTCATGAAGTGATACAGATAATCAAACTGGTAAAATAAATTAGATGGTCATATGAAACGATGCAAGTAATATATAGATGTCTGCTAATAATAGTAAATAAGAAAATAGATAAGAACAAACACTTACATGAAATGACACAGTTTCAGAACCGAATCATCATCTGGTCTTCACTGCATGAACATGTACTAATCTATGGATCATCTCGTGGACCGGTCTTTGAATCGCATATGTATCGGGTCCGCAACAGGCACAAATCCGAACCTCTTATAACGGGTCCAGAACTCTTCAAATGGGTCTGAAACGCTGTGCCACGTAACTGAACATATGAAATCACATGAACGTACACCTATATACATACACACACTACACATATAAAATGACTCACATAATTATATATAGATACACATAGATGTATACACAATTTAAATACACACACATCACTCATACCCAACACATACCCATGCATGCAAACAAACACATTTATTAATACACATATTAATATAAATACACACACATGCATAATTAGAACACCACACACAAGTTCATAAACATATGCACCAATTAAGATACACATACAGAATATTTAAGAGCACACTCACACTATATATTGCAATATAAATGAAAGAGAAGGAGAGGGACAAGGAGGAGAAGGGAAGAAAACTCATGCAATGGGGCGACTCACGGCAACCACCAATGATGGATACAGTGACGGCGGAAGCCGTGGATAGTGCTACGGCTCGAGGACGTCGCCAGGAAGGTTGCGGGTGTGTTCGCGCTTGCCGACGGTGATCAACAGTGATCCACGGAAGGGATGAAAAAAGGGTGATGTTGGTGGCCCGGTGTGGGCTGCAAAGGAACAGGAGCGCCAGTCTTGGGCTACATTGTGGTGCTCGCCTGAAGGGGGCATGCAGGTGTCGTGAAGGCTCGCCGGGGAATGGCCAAGGTGGTGCGGCTGTTGGAGAGCTCGGTCATGGGGGTTGTAAGGGAGGTGGCGCTCCGGTGGTGCGTGGTCGAGGAGGGCGTGCTCGGTGTTGCTGTTGAGGCGAGAAAGGGGCTCGACAATGGGTGCTATCCAACCAAGGATGATGCCATGGGGAGGAGGAAAAGGTAGGGGTGTTGCTAATGGAGAGAGCATGGCTATGGGCTGTCCATGGGGGAAGCCAAGGAGGTGGATGGCGGATATCGCGTGCGTGGCTCTTGCGGCACGGAGAAGGGCTTGTGGTTGAAGTGCTTGGCCTTAAGGGGCGGCAGCATTGAAGGGGAAGAGAAAAAGGAAGCTGATGTGGGTTTGTTTGGAGTAGAATTTAGTTGTAAGATTATAATTTGATTTGATTGGTTATGATTATGATATAGGTTAGTTAGGATTGATTTAGAAGTTAAGGTTAGGATAGATTAGTTTAGGGAGAACTTGGGATTTAGATTTTAGGCAATTTAGGATTGTGCGAGTTGGATTGTGGGTTAACGAGTTTGGGTCTTGGGGAAAATGGAAAATAATAATATGGAAATGGACACGGAAATGAAAAGAAAATGAAAAGGGAAGAGAGAGAGAGAGCTAGGCTCATAACAACACATATAATAATAATAATAATGATGATGATGATGATGATGTCAATAATAATACTGACAATAATTTGAAGGTTAACGAATAACAAGTAAACTAATTATAAAATTATTTAAATAACAAAATTAATAATAATAATAAGACAAAATACATACTTGCACTTATAACCACCCATATATTAGTATACACACAAATCATGAATATAAATACATTACACGTATACACATGTACTTATACATGCATATATAATAAATTAATCAATAACAAAAATTGAATAGTAAATGCAATAAATATTTAAAACATCAATAGCAATTACATACTAATAATAAAAGAAACTATAAATTTCATAATACAAAACACATATATATGTATTAAAATATTATCATCATGTATAACAAAATAAGGGTATTACAGGTACAAATGATATATACCAGAGCTAGCAATACAAATTAAATTAACTGCAGGACAGGATGACAAACCAAAGCGAACAACAACTAGATTTTCAAAGTCAAAAATTCTTTGTAGCGAAGATTTAAGATATCGAGACAATATGCAAATGTTGTGACTAGCCTATGTTCGTCCAAGTTTAATCAACAACAGACGCAGCAAGCAACTGCTTTTTTGGGGGGAAAAACCAATGAGAGAGAGCAAAGAATGAAAAGCATGCTACCAACTAAAGAGAACAACTTATTACCCAGATGAAGCTTGGATTATGGAATAAAAAAGTACACGCACAGAAAAAGGAACCTCATTTGATGCAACGTCCAAATGGAAACATTCTAGCTGTTAAATTTTGAGGGGAAAATAAAAGTTTTCAAATGTAAGAAATTCCTTTTCTCGAGAAACAAAATCAAGAAGAAAGTAGACCATAAATTTCTAATTACGAACAGAAAGCCCTTTACCAATAAAAATAAATCCAAGCTCAATTTTTCAGCTGATTGCTGAGGAACCGAAATTAGATAGCTAACCTTCGAAAATAGAACTTTTGAAGCTCGGTTAGATTTGGTCGCAGATCTGTAGCGAGCGAGAGAGCAAGAGGGGGCGAAAGAGATAATTAAAAGAAATAAAAATAATAAATAATAATAATTATATATCCAAAACTTCAAAACTTGATAATTAATAATTATTAATATATATAATATACTATAATACGGTATGCTAGAATACCACCGGCGGTGGAAACTGACCGGCTGCAAAGAAGATGGGGAGGAAGAGGAGAAAGAAGAAGGAGAGGAAGAGACAAGAAGGGGAGGGGGAGAGAAGGAGAGGGTGTTGGAAAATAATGTACGAAATACTATTTAGCTATTTAAATTAAACTTTCAAGAAGGAAGAAACTTCTCTATTTTGATCGAGGCATGCGGAGGACTATCCTTTAGAGTAGATTGCGCCCCTCTGAGAGAGTATCTCGATGCAGCAGGTTGATGGCAGTCTACCCTCCAGTATTCAACGATCGCTGGCCCTGCAAGCGTGCACTCGCAATGCACAGGCCCTCTAATAGCTCGGTTTTGTTTCCTCTAGAGATGCAGGGAAAAACTGAAGAGTTTAAGAAATTTCAGAGATGAAGAAGATGGTTGAGTTCTGTTTTTGAGAGAAGGAAATAGATCCTTTATAAAGAGAGTTTTACATCATTAGAAAATCTTTGGGCAGAGAAACAATCCTTGGACAGAGGAAGAAATCTTTCCTTGTGCAGAGAAGCAAAATTGCCTTGGAAAGTGTCACTGCAAAACTTGGGCAGAGAGCTGACATGACAGGACATGAAAAGATACGAATCTCAACAGCTATCTCTGATCCAAATATTATGATAGGTTTTGAAAAGATTTTATTTTATTTTTAAATCTAAAAATAAAATTGGCAAAACTTAGCCTATTCGGGCACACTCGCGAGAGGCTCTGAAACCCGGATTTGCACCTCCTTGGCGTGCGATGCGGGCGCACATGTGCATTAAGATTTTCTGGATTCGGTAACCCAATTCTCTTCACTGGGCCTCAATGGGCTTGTGTGCGTGCGAGCACCCCTATTTTTAGCCCACACAACCCATCATGAAAGAGACTCCATATATAAATGCTAAAGAGTTCTTTACCTATCTAATATGGGACTAAAAAAACTTTGCTTAATTTTGATATACCCTCAAAATACTAACAATCCCCTACTATTTCAAAATTAAAAGGAAGGATAATAGGAACAAGAGAGGAGAGGAGGAAATATAAGAACTCAATGCATCAATAATGGTGACTTTTGGTCTATGAACCACTACCTAGGATATGTAGGTGTGTCCCACAGGAATTTGGTGAAATATAAAGTTTCTATGGACCAATCTTCCTAATTATGAATCATTGACCTACTACCCACATATCATTTATAGAACCGAGCAGTTCAAAATGGGTTGGCGCGAATCGGCCATGCGCCCTACCTGGATATTCATGAGCGCTCTAGAGAATATGTCTACATTCTCATAGGAAGCGGCCCCACTTCCACACCCATATAAGTGGATCCATCAAGTGTGCATTGCAATTAAACACACAACCCAATAAGTGTTGGCCCAAAGGCCCATCACTCTAATTTTGATGATGATCAACTCATGTAGTTATGTTTACTAATGATCTTGTGTTTAATTAGTGACAGATTTATGATCAAGATCTTAGTAGGTGCATAGCTTCAACAAAGGATTTGAAGTCAAGTTTTGGAGCTAGCACGGTTTGATTCAAGAGCTTGTGCATCAAGATCACATCAAGTACTCAAGAGGAGTCTAGCTCTATGGATCGTGTTTGGACCAAGTCTAAAAGATGAGAAGGCTTCAAGTGAAGACTTCAAGAAGATGAAGACTTGTGTCTAGGTATAAGATTTTTATTGTTTACATAAAATGTAAAGGATAGAATAGTTGGTGGATTACTCAAGTATATATACACACACTCTCTTGATAGTTTTGTTTTTACAAAAGATTTTTACTTTAGAAAAATACTTTTTGGTTTTTGAAATTTCTTATATGCATGTCTTTTATCTAAAACCAAGTTTAGAGCTTAATGTCAAAAACATAAATATCTTATTTGTGTAGTGGATCATATCCATACACACTATGCTTTAATGAATTCATAATATCTTGTTTTTGTATTTGGTGAAGTTTTGGAAAAAAAAGTTTTAAAAAATCATTTTGGAAAAATACAATTTTTGTTTTCATTTGAGCCAATTTTTCCATATTACAAAAATAGTCCAAATCTTTTATAACATGCCTTAATTTTGTGCAAGCATGTTTGTTTATCAAAGTATATTAGTAAAACTATTTTTGTAAATTTTTATGTATTTTATGGGATTTTTATGTGAGCCAAAAGACTAAGTTTTAATCCCTAGATTTTCTGTTCCAGGCTTCAGCCAGTCGACTAGTCGACCGACCAAGTCGACTAGGGCTGAAGTCGGTCGACCGACTCGGTCGACCGACATGCACAGACGTGCACGCCAGCTCTGCAGGATGGCCGGCCGACCGACCAGGTCGACCGTCTAGAGAGTTCTGCTCTCTAGAAAGGCCCCGGCCGACTGCGCGGTCGACCGGACAGAGAGATTGCTCTCTGTATCCTAGCTCGGTCGACCGCCCGGTCGACCGATGGCTCAAACGGTCTGAAATATGACCGTTGGCCGGTCGGCTGGACGGTCGACCGACAGGCCTGATAGAACCCCAACGGCTAGTTTTTCTGAGCCTTTGGGGATTTGGGCATTGTTTTCACCAAGATTTGGAGAGTATTTTTGAGCCAATTTTTTCAATCCTTTTCAGAGGTTTTTTCTCCACAAATTTGAGAGCAAGTATTTTCTATCAAAAGGGAAGATTTTATTCAAGAGTGTTAAAAGTGATTCTTTGAGTTTTCCTCCACAATTTCCATCTTTGTTTTCTCACACACCCACTTGAGCTATCTATTGCTATATCTACCTATAGGGTTTTGTTGTGAGAATTTTTATTGGTGATCAAAGTGTTTAGATCACCAAGAGATCATTTCTTGTACTTTGAGGAGGCGGACGTGTGTGTTCGCATTGTTTCGGGTCCTAGTGGGGACTCGGTGTTTCGAGTTCGGGTGCGAACTCTTTGTTTGAGGTGCGGCCTCGGCGAGCCGGTGGGCTTGCGGTGTGTACAGACTAGGGAGTCCGAGAGCTTGTAGGTGTTGCGGCACCGAGTGATCCATTGGGATCGATTATAGTGAAAATCCTTCGTGTGTCGAAGGCGGGGATGTAGAGCAAGTGTGCTCGAACCTCGAAACAAATCCCTTGTGTTTGCGATTGCTCGCTCTCTCTCTCTGTCTCTTGTTATATCTTGCAAGTTATTTATTGTGCTTATCCATTATATGCTTGATATACATTGTGCTTAATTGATATATTTGCTTGGGTTTGTTTGCTAACACTTGTATTCAACCAAGAGAGCCAACGCGACACCTCAACCCATTCAAGGGGAATCTAGAGAAGTTAGTTCAGAGCCCTTCACGGGGAATTCGGCTACACTCTTGTGTTATACGTGGTGTTTAGTGTAATAAGTTTAATTTGGTCATACTAGTTTTTACTTCCGCATTATTTGGCATTAAGTGACCATTAGATTAGCCATCACCTATTCACCCCCCCCTCTAGGTGAACTTACAATTGGCATCAGAGCTTGGTACTCTGATTTGGGTCTTACAACCTAGAGTTAAAGATCCTCATTTTTAGGCTAATCACAATATTTTGTGCAGACACCATGGACTTCATGTCACCACCCACCTTTGACGTTCTTAACATCCAAATTTGGAAGGTTAAGATGTCTTTGTACCTCAAGGCCCTAGGCATTCATGTTTATCTTGCCACTACTAATAATGCATATTGTTTAGATGGTAAGAATTTTGAGGCTAATGCAAAAGCCCTTCATGCTTTAAAGTCTACCCTAAATGATGATTATTTATCTAGGGTTTCTCATGTTGATTCGACTTTTGTAGCTTGGAACATCATCACCTCCCTTGGCGAAAAGGATCTATATTATGCCGGGAGCGATCGGACGTTGGAAGCGATACCTCCAACAAGTGCTATATGGTCCAAGGGGATAACCCCCTTGAGGTAACTACCGAATCCGAAGATGAGGATGTTAACATGTCATATGAAGAGCTTTCTACATTTTGTCAATTATTGCTTGAAAAATATGACATGATTAAGAAAGAAAATAAAATTTTGAAAAAAAATTTGATTGCATGCATATAGAACAAGATTAATTTAAATCTAAGATTGCATGCTTAGAAAAGGAAAATAAAGATTTGAAAAATGAGAATGTTTCCCTCATGTCTAAATTGAATGATCTTTGTGAAGGAAACACAAGCTTGAAAAATAAAATTGATTTGGTGGAAAAACAAAAGGAAGTTGTTTTTCAAGAAAATAATTCTTTAAAAAGAAAAATTTGTGAAAAAGAAAAAGAATTTGTTTCGAAAAAGAAAAAGAAAAATGATTTTATATCTCATCATGCTTTACATGCCACCACTAATGAGATTAAAGATTTGAAAAATAAAATGGATTGTTTGAGTTCAACTTTGAACTCTTGTGCATTTAACCATACTAGATTGGAGTCCTTATTTTCAAAGAAACAAACTCCACACATTCATGCACAACATCATCATGCATTTGCTTATGTTGCACGTCACGATCATACACAATCACATAAGCATTCTAAGGTGTACACATGTACACATTGTGGCCGCAAAGGCCATTTAGCAAAATTTTGTTATGACAAGTTGCATCATTTTAATTTTGCTAATAATAAGAATTTTTGGGTTCCTTACAAGACTAACCCCAAAGGACCCAAGAAAATATGGGTACCAAAATCCCCACCTTATGTATTTGATGTAGGTGAGGGCTCTCACAAAACGTGAGAGATTTGGTGCCTTGATGGTAGATGCACTTGGACTTGATGGACACATATATGGATGCATCGCTATCAAGGAGGTTTGGTGGGTTAACCACCATGTTTGGAGATTTGGAATAGTTCTTTGATTTGGTAACTATTTCTAAACTCCTAATTTATTTACATGCTTATTTATTTTTGACATCATATAGCATGTTCATATTTTGTATTCTTATGTGCTTCATGTGGTAAAAACATGCTTAGATGTAGTTTTTATCAAAACTTGTATTAGTCATGTACAAATAGTGAGAACAAATTGATTCATATATGTTTGCACTTCATGCTCATTTGTACCCATTATATGCACATGTATAAGTTAGTTTTGATGATTTCCTCATTTACACTTGTTTTGCCAATTTTCGTGTTTTTACTTCATGTATATGCATTTTTATTCAAATCTAATAAATATACATGTATATCCTTTTTGAGTCTCTTGCCTTCATGCAAATACCTTAAATAGACTCTTTTATGTTTGGGATATGTATGTGTATTGTTAATTTTGGATAAATCATACATATACCATGAAGATTAGTGTGTTTTAATGAAAAATGATTTTTCATTATTAAAATGTGACTTATGATCTTTTTGAGCTTAAATGACTATTTTCATAAAAATGCTATTTACATGATCTTTTAACACTCACCTCTTCATTATTATTTCATGACTTAGTTTCATGATCATTTTGAGCTTTATAGACCATGAGTGATTAAACCTTTATGTACTTAGTTATGTTTTATGAAAAACATATGATTTGATGTATTTGAAGGATTTTTAACTAGTTGTTCAAAAACTATTTTATACTAGTTATTTATTCTTCAATTAGTTTATGAGATATACACCTGATCCTATTATTGTCTCAATTGGTATCATTGAATCGTTTCAATTGGTATCAATCTGATTCTATTCTTGTATATTCTCATGTTTTGTTTTTCTTATATATGTATGTATCAATTTCATTTGGTATACCCATTTTTCATACATATATATGAGTTATTTGTGCTTGAGTTAAAATTATCTTACATGTTTAAAGCATAAAGTTGTTTATGATAAGAAGAAAAAAATGTTAAGAAAGATTCTCAAGATTTGTTTTATTGAGAAAATTCAAAATTTTATTTTAAAAAAAAAATCAAAATTTTTGATTTGTATCGCCTATATGCAAGGAGAGCTTAACATCACTTCTACATATAGATTCATGTTGAGTGTATTGTATATTGAGGAGCTTGACAACTCTTCTTTATGTGGTACACGTGTGTAGGGGGAGCTTCACATCTCCTCTTATGCATTACATAATATGTGTTATGTGAATTGGGGCTTGTCATCCCTTCTTCATGTAATGCATATGTGTAGGGAAGCTAACTTAGCGTCTTCCTCTTCATGAATGTATATCGCATATAACCTTTCTTGATTGATTTGATTTACCCCTTCTTTGGTTCTTTATTTCGGACAAAAAGGGGGAGAAAAATTTGATGATTGTGTTTTTTACTTTAACCCCTTTGTTGATGATTGACAAAAAGGGGAGAAGTATTTGAGATATATGCATGCTTTTGGTAAAAGAATTTATGTTTATGCATATATGTTTTGTTTTGCAAATAGGAGAAAAAGAATTTGATTTGTTTTATGCTTGTTAGCATGTTTATCTCCTTGATTTGCATACATGTCATGTGCTTCATTTCCATATTATATTGTTTATTTGTTATGCATGAGTTAAGGGGGAGCTTCTTTGAAGCTTTACTTTAATCCATGCATATATAACTTCATGAGTTTTTTCATCATCAAAAAGGGGGAGATTGTTGGACCAAAGGCCCATCACTCTAGTTTTGATGATGATCAACTCATATAGTTACTTTTACTAATGATCTTGTGTTTAATTAGTGACAGATTTATGATCAAGATCTTAGTAGGTGCATAGCTTCAACAAAGGATTTGAAGTCAAGTTTTGGAGCTAGCACGGTTTGATTCAAGAGCTTGTGCATCAAGATCACATCAAGTACTCAAGAGGAGTCTAGCTTTATGGATCGTATTTGGACCAAGTCTAGAAGATGAGAAGGCTTCAAGTGAAGACTTCAAGAAGATGAAGACTTGTGTCTAGGTATAAGATTTTTGTTTTTTAGATAAAATGTAAAGGATAGAATAGTTGGTGGATTACTCAAGTACATATACACACACACTCTTGATATTTTTGTTTTAACAAAAGATTTTTACTTTGGAAAAATACTTTTTGGTTTTTGGAATTTCTTATATGCATGTCTTTTATCCAAAACCAAGTTTAGAGCTTAATGTCAAAAATATAGATATCTTATTTGTGTAGTGGATCATATCCATACACACTATGCTTTAATGAATTCATAATATCTTGTTTTTGTATTTGGTGAAGTTTTAGAAAAACAAGTTTTGAAAATTCATTTTGGAAAAATACAATTTTTGTTTTTCATTTGAGCCAATTTTTCCATATTACAAAAATAGTCCAAATCTTTTATAACATGCCTTGATTTTGTGCAAGCATGTTTGTTTATCAAAGTATACTGGTAAAACTATTTTTATAGATTTTTATGTATTTTATGGGATTTTTATGTGAGCCAAAAGACCAAGTTTTAATCCCTAGATTTTCTGTTCCAGGCTTCAGCCAGTCGACTAGTCGACCGACCAAGTCGACTAGGGCTGAAGTCGGTCGACCGACTCAGTCGACCGACGTGCACAGACGTGCATGCCAGCTCTGCAGGATGGCCGGCCGACCGACCCGGTCGACCGTCCAGAGAGTTCTGCTCTCTGGAAAGGCCCCGGCCGACCGCGCGGTCGACCGGACAGAGAGATTGCTCTCTGTATCCTGGGTCGGTCGATCGCCCGGTCGACCGATGGCTCAAACGGTCTGAAATATGACCGTTGGCCGGTCGGCCGGACGGTCGACCGACAGGCCTGACAGAACTCCAACGGCTAGTTTTTCTGAGCCTATAAATTTGGGGGTTTGGGCATTGTTTTCACCAAGATTTAGAGAGTATTTTTGAGCCAGTTTTTCCAATCCTTTTCAGAGGTTTTTCTCCACAAGTTTAAGAGAAAATATTTCCTATCAAAAGGGAAGATTTTATTCAAGAGTGTTAAAAGTGATTCTTTGAGTTTTCCTCCACAATTTCCATCCTTTTTTTCTCACACACCCACTTGAGCTATCCATTGCTATATCTACCTATATGGTTTTGTTGTGAGAATTTTTATTGGTGATCAAAATGTTTAGATCACCAAGAGATCATTTCTTGTACTTTGAGGAGGCGGACGCGTGTGTTCACATTGTTTCGGGTCCTAGTGGGGACTCGGTGTTTCGAGTTCGGGTGCGAACTCTTTGTTTGAGGTGCGGCCTCGGCGAGCCGGTGGGCTTGCGGTGTGTACGGACTAGGGAGTCTTAGAGCTTGTAGGTGTTGCGGCACCGGGTGATCCATTGGGATCAATTATAGTTGAAATCCTTCATGTGTCGAAGGCGGGGATGTAGATCAAGTGTGCTCGAACCTCGAAACAAATCCCTTGTGTTTGCGATTGCTCACTCTCTCTCTCTGTCTCTTGTTATATCTTGCAAGCTATTTATTATGCTTATCCATTATATGCTTGATATACATTGTGCTTAATTGATATATTTGCTTGGATTTGTTTACTAACACTTGTATTCAACCAAGAGAGCCAACGCGGCACCTCAACCCATTCAAGGAAAATCTAGAGGAGTTAGTCCAGAGCCCTTCACGGGGAATTCGGCTACACTCTTGTGTTATACGTGGTGTTTAGTGTAATAAGTTTAATTTGGTCATAATAGTTTTTACTTCCGCATTATTTGGCATTAAGTGACCATTAGATTAGCCATCACCTATTCACTCCCCCCTCTAGGTGAACTTACAATAAGGACCATCGAAATCCATTAAGAGCTAATGCTCATTCTTTGTACATTGCAATTTGTACTATCTACATTATAGGAAGGGACTTCTCAATAATAAAATAATGATAGTGCATCTCTAAGTCAACAAATGATTTGTTATTACCCATATGAACCTACTTCATGAGTTTATCAATCACATAGGTTGGGTTACTATCATTTTTGACTCTTTGTTATAGACATGAGTCCATTCCCCTCAATGTATTCTCCACTAGTTTTCTCCCTAGTGGTTTGGTAAATGGATCACTTATATTAAGCTCTGACCTCACATAGTCAAGAGATATGATCCCATCATCTAGCAGCTGCTTTACAATTTTATGTCTTAGGCGTATATGCCTACTCTTTCCATTGTATATTTTATTCTTAATTCTAGCAACAGTAGCTTGGTTATCACAATGAATAGACACAGACGGTGCTGGTTTCTTTTAAATTGGTATATCAATCAAAAGATTCTTGAGCCACTCAGCCTCAGTACCTGCCTTCTCTAAGGCAACAAACTCAGACTCCATAGTGGAGCGAGCTGTGACGGTTTGCTTGAATGATTTCCAAGACACCGCACCCCTACCAAGTGTGATCACATATCCACTCGTCGACTTTAGCTCATCAGAATCGAAGATCCAGTTAGCATCTGAATATCCCTCTAAAACAGAAGGAAAGCCACAATATGTTAAATTATAATTAATAGTTCCTTTTAGATACTTTAGCACTCGATATAATGTTGTCCAATGGTCCTTATTAGGACAGTGAGTGTAACGACTAAGTCGTCCCACGGCATAAGCAATGTCAGGTCATGTATAATTCATCAAGTGCATTAAACTACCAATGATTTGTGCATACTCAGATTGTGTCACACTTTCTTCTTTATTCTTTCTTAAGTGAATGCTGCCATCATAAGGTGTGAAAACAGGAGTGCAGTCAAAATGACCAAATCTTTTCAATATTCTTTCTATATAGTGTCCTTGTGAAAGCATGATACGATTAGAATCTCTAATATTTTAATTCCTAAGTTCACATCAACTTCACCCATGTCTTTCATATCAAAATTAGAGGACAAAAATGATTTGGTGTCATTTACAATTTCTAAGTTTGTACCAAATATAAGCATATCATCAACATATAAACATATGATAATACCAACATTATCCTCAAATTTAGTATAGATACATTTATCGGCCTCATTAATCTGATAATCATAGAAAACAAGAACACTATCAAATTTATCATGCCATTATTTGGGTGCTTGTTTTAAACCATATAAAGATTATATAAGTTTGCAGACTTTGTGTTCATTTTCTGTTGTCAGACAACCTTCAGGTTGGTCCATGTATATTTCTTCTTCCAGTTCTCCATTTAAGAATGCAATTTTAACATCCATTTAATGTATCACAAGCTTATGAATAGATGCTAAAGCAAACAACACTCTAATAGATTCAGTTCTAATCACAGGAGCAAATGTATCAAATTAATCAAAGCCTTTCTTTTGAATGTATCCTTTAGCAACCAATCTAACTTTAAATTTATCCAAAGACCCATCAGGTTTCAGTTTTCTTTTAAATATCTATTTGCAGCCAATTGGTTTTGCGCCTGGTGATAAATCAACAAATTTTCAAGTGTGATTTGATAATATGGATTCTAATTCATTATTAATAGCCTTTTTTTAGAATGGAGCATCCGGAGAAGAGATAGCCTCTTTATAAGTGAGAGGGTCATCACCAAAAAGAAATGTAAAGAAATCTTT
The DNA here is from genome assembly GCA_038442645.1 of Agave tequilana. NCBI lineage: Eukaryota > Viridiplantae > Streptophyta > Magnoliopsida > Asparagales > Asparagaceae > Agave > Agave tequilana. Next base: position 31,606 of record JAVJIF010006449.1, read on the forward strand.
CCCAAAGTTAGTTTCTTTTCTAACTCTTTTACTTCTCCTTAGTTCAATTTCTTCATTATCATTAGATTCTTGTGCATGACTAGATGATGAAGCATGAGAAGGTCTATTAACATGAGTTTTCAATGAAAAAACATGCTTAAAGAATTCTGTATTTTTAGTTTCAACAATAGTGTTAATCTCCATGACATTATTATCACTTCTAATCACAAGAAACCTATATGAAGCACTATGATGGGCGTAACTAATAAACATGCGTTCAAAGGTTTTGGGTCCCAATTTATTTCTTTTGGGTTCAGGTGGAAGAACTTTAGCTAGGCACCCCCCACACTTTTAAATAGTTTAAATTTGGTGCATGTCCTTTTCAGATTTCATATGGGGTTATGCTGGTTTTCTTATAGGGTATTCTATTTTGAATATGACTAGCAGAGAGTATAGCCTCCCCCCACAGATTTAGAGGTGCACCAGAACTTATAAGCATAGCATTCATCATATTTTTGAGTGTTCTATTTTTTCTTTCAGCAACACCATTAGATTCAGGTGAATATGGAGGGGTAGTCTCATGAATTATGTCATGTTGTTCATAAAATTCATTAAATTGTTTAAGTTCATATTCACCACCTCTATCCGATCTTAATCTCTTGATTTTCTTATTTAGTTGATTTTCAACTTATGATTTATATTTCAGAAACATTCTAAAGGCTTCATCTTTAAATCTTAACAGATAGACTATTGTATATCTAGAACAGTCATCAATAAAGGTAATATAAAGTCTTTTACCATCTCTAGTTAAGTTAATTTTAAAATCACCAAGATCACTATGAATAAGCTCAAGCAATTCAGATTCTCTTTGTACACTTTTACATGATTTCTTAGTGGATTTAGATTCAACACATATTTCACATTTTTTTGATCAGATATAGTTACATTATGCAAAAGACCTATATCTTTCATTTTCTTGTAAGAAAAACCAATATGTCCTAACCTACCATGCCAAAGATCACAAGAGTCAATCATGTAAGCAGAAAAAGTAGATGCATTTCCATTCATGATTTCAAGTACAGTCAGCATAAATAAACCCTGACTACAGTACTGTTTACTAACAAATTGTCCATTCCTAGTCATTACAATTTTATGAGATTCAAAGCAGACCTTAACTCCAGCTTTTTCAAGAAGGGAAACAGAAATGAGGTTCCAACGAATCTCAGGAACATGAAGCACATCTGTAAGAGAAAGGATCTTCCCTGAAGTTAGCTTGAGAAGTACCTTTCCCTTACCCACAACGGGTGAGGGCCTCGAATCGCCCATGAACACTTGTTCACCATCATCAACAGAGGAGTAAGAAGAGAAAGCTCCTCTGTTGGCACATATATGTCGGGTTGCCCCGGAATCAATCACCCAATTCTTATTATGTGCAACCATGTTAACTTCAGAGATTACAACAATAATAATGTCACTCTCAACCAGGTTAACTTGTGGTTTGGATGGAGCCTCACCAGTCTTCCGGAACCTATACTCTGCTGAGTAGTGTCCGGATTTACCACACACAAAATAGTTTCCTTTCTTCTTGAAAGTAGAGTTAGGGTTTCTTTTCATCTTAGGGTTCTGATATGATTTGAAGTTTGGCTTATGAAAATATTTCTTTGGTTTAGAAGGCATGCTTTCAATTAGATTTGCCTTGGAAGTAAGCTCCTTGGCCTTTTCAGTTTTCTCTCTTTCTTTATTTTTCTCATCAATTCTAATATGAATTATTACATCTTCAAGGTTCATTTGTTTTCTTTTATGCTTCAGTTCTTTCTTGTAATCTTTCCAGGAGTCGGGTAGTTTTTCAATTGGGCTTCAGCAACAAAGGCTTCGGGTAGGATGATATTTTAAATTTTAAGATCATCAATTAGAACATGCCATTCATGAATTTGAGAGGAAATATCTTTTTCATCAGACATGACAAAATTTAGAAAATTTCTAATAGCAAATTTTTGAGTTCCAGCATCTTCAAGAATGTATTTCTTATTAAGACTTTCCCAAACTTCAGTTACAGTTTTATAAGGACAGTAAACATCAAACAGTGCATTACTCAGTATACTGAGAATGATGTGTTTACAGATTTTGTTGGCTTTTCCAAGTTTTGTAATTCCTTTTCTTTCTCTGGTTTAGGATCAGACATGACAAAATTCAGAAAATTTCCAATAGCAAATTTTTTAGTTCCAACATCTTCAAGAATGTATTTCTTATTAAGACTTTCCCAAATTTCAGTTGCAGTTTTATAAGGATAGTAAACATCAAACAGTGCATTACTCAGTGTGCTGAGAATGATTGTCTACAGATTTTGTTGGCTTTTTCTCAGTTTTGTAATTCCTTTTCTTTCTCTGATTTAGGATCAGTTATACAAAAGGCATAACCAGTTACATCAAGTGTGGACATAACTTTTTCTTTCCATCTTTTATAGTGGGTTCCATTAAATGGTTCAATCCTAGAGATGTCAGGCAGAGACTTAACATTAGCAGCAGCAACCATAGCAGTATCCATATCTACTCTTAAGATTGTTGGAAAAATAATGTATGAAATACTGCTAAGCTATTTAAATTAAACTTTCAAGAAGGAAGGAACTTCTCTATTTTGATCGAGGCGTGCGGAACACTGTCCTTAAGAGTAGATCGTGCCCCTCTGAGAGAGTATCTCGGTACAGCAGCTTAATGGCGGCCTACCCTCTAGGATTCAATGATCGCTGGCCCTGCAAGCGTGCACTCACAATGCACAGGCCCTCGAATAGCTCGGTTTTGTTTCCTTCAGAGATGCAGGGAAGAGCTGAAGAGTTTAAGAAATTTCAAAGAGGAAGAAGATGGTTGAGTTCTGTTTTTGAGAGCAGGGAATAGATCCTTTATAAAGAGAGTTTTGAACAAAATTTAATTTGAGATAAGTATTTAATTTGAGAGACTTTAAAAATATGAAAATTTAATTTGAGATAACTTTTTAATTTGAGAGACTTTAAAAATATGGGACAGAGATAGAGAGACCAATTGTTCAAATAATAGTTTGTGATAGACATAAAAGAAATAGGAATAAATATTAATTTGAGATATTTTAGATGAGAGAGAATAGTTATATTCAACTAGCATCAAATATAATAAAGAGCAATTAGCTAGCTAGTGGTTTGATATGAGGACAAAAACAAAGAGATAGATATCTAGTTTGAGTTATTTTAATGAGATAGTTAGATTTTTTTTTTAATTTTAAAATTACTTAAATATCATTATTTTAAAGTTGTATCTTAAATGTTTTATTAAAATAATGAAAAAAAATGTATGAAAGTGACAGATGAAATATTTTTGAATATTCCAAGTAATACTTTTTATAGGAGTGCCGATTTTGTTCTTTTTAATTAATTTAATTAACTTCTTTCTTACTTTTAATTTGTAAATTTTTGAGCTCCAACTATTATGCAAATTATTACATATGTAAAGACATGAAGGTAAGTTCCAAACATCCAACGTGAATCTAGTCACAAAAAAATTCACTTTATTAACATCTCCAAATTTTTTTTTCCAGTAATCTTATATTCTTTTTGACTCAATTAATTCAACACTTGAACCAACTGAGGCTAGTCAAATACTAATCCAAACCAGTCATATTGATTAGGCTAAAGAGAGACCTAATTTACTACTTGGTCTTGCTCGTTTTAAGGTAAGCTCAATAACCAATTAAAACTAGTCATGTAGATTACATAGATTCTTTTAAGCAATTACAATGTACTTCTTAGCACAGCTTTGCCCACTTTTCTTTTGGCCTTTGATCAGGGAGAGAGGAATAGAGATATTTCTTTTTTTCACTGACTTATTTTTCTTGCTCTTAAGCACCTAATTTTCTTGGTGAAATAATAATCGACTCTGGTACGAAGAAGAAAGTGAATAAAGCTGTGTGAATATAGAAGATCGCTCTGCTGGGATGGAAAGAATCAAGACAATGATAGAAAAGAGGATAGCAAGAAGCGAAGAACAGTTGGAGAATACACCTTTCTGTTTCAGAGCACATTTTTTCGGTTGTAGTTTCAGCAGTGAGTCAAACTCAATGGATTATATTAACAACTTGAGAGATTATATGCTATTGTCGACGCTCAAGCTAAAAGAGGTTACATACTCGAGATAATTTAAGTTCTTGTTGTGTCACAAGAGTCGACTAACTTAATTTTTCGTATCTGAGTACGTATGATTTAGTATTTGTTTATAAATAATGAGAAATTATTTATAAGCTACATATTTAAATAGAATTTAGAATATTTATTTTTTCAAATATAAGAACAAAATAAAGTAATATAATATAGCCATGTAATAGGTTGTTATAATTAAAGTAAGCTAAACTAGTTTAAGGTTAATATAATTCTAATTAACTTAATTAATTTAATCCTGAGACATCTAATTAAGCATACAAGTGCCTACACAAAATAAAGCAATATGCCACAACTTGACACCTAGCATGAATGAGAAGAAACTCATATAAAACCTTATCTTTCTCCTTCTTATTTTCTTCTTGTCCTTTCTCTTTCCACTTTATCGTTCTCTCATCTCTCTTTGTTGGCCATAAGGAAGAAAACAAAGACAATTAAGGAGGAGGAGGAGAAGCAAGTTGCAAAAGAAGAAAGGAAGGAGAAGGTCTCATCTCATATAGGTGAATAATTATCATTTTTAACTTTAATACCATTCAAACTTGGTATAATCTTGATAAGAATTGTATTTTTAGAATTAAAGATGTTAACTTTGATTAGGATAACTATAAAGATTGCAACTTTATATAATTTCATGAGTTTAACATATGTTTTTCACAAAAATCATAGGTTTTTGTAAAGCGTATGAGTTTAACTTAAACTTTCTTATTACACTTCCTTATAAGAATTTTAATTTAGATAACTTACATGGTTTTAGTTTAAAGTGTTGGCCCAGAGGCCCTTAATCTTATTTTTGATGATGACTAACTTATGAAGGTTAGTTTTATAGGGAGAGAAAGGAGATAGAGGAAGATAGCACAGAGACCGGGGACATGGGTCGGTCGGTCGACCGACAGGCGCGCTTTGTCTCCTATCTGGATTCGGACTTCTTTTCTGTTTTGGGGTTGAATCCAATCATGGTTTCGTAAATCTCTGAGATTATAAATAAGGGTTAGAGCCCTCATGTATTGTATCCCTGGAAATCACTAGAAATCCCTTAAAGTATTCCTCTTGTAGTGGTTTGTATTGGTTGTTGAATCAATAAAATCTCTCTCCCCCTTACCCCGAGGACGTAGGCAAATTGTCGAATCTCGTTAAATACTCTGTTGATTTGCTTTTCTCTATTGTTTCTCTATTCTTGTCGAGTGGGTACGTCTCCGGCTGCATCTATCTCTGTTTGGTGTGGATTCCTCAGAGAGGTTGTTGCACCGCGCACGCAACAAGTGGTATCAGAGCATCTCAGGTTCGTCTTGGGATCGTGTGTTGATTCCAAGGGCATCAGTTGCTATCTGGCGGAGATCGTATGTCGATCTTGGAGCAGCATTGGGACTGTTTGTGGGATTGTGTGTCGATCTCAAAACAGCGTATGGATTGCTCTAGGAGTCAATTCAGAGGAGTAGATCGTTTTAGAAACTCTTCAAGGGTTTTCGCGTGGAGGTAAAGATCCTATTTTTATCTAGTTTGTTTTATCTAACTCCGTTTGCTTTCGCATTGCTTTGAGGAATCAGTTGAGAAGATAGCTGGAGATAGTAAATCTACAGTGAAATATGTGAATCCAGATCCGTTGAGGATTGATGTGGTGAAGTTTGACGGCAATAACAACTTCGGTATGTGAAGATGTGAGATGATGAATGCATTGACGGCATCATTCCTTGAAGACACTCTATGGATATAGAAGAAGCGTGATTCAACTACTGAAGAAGATTGAGACAAGATGAACCGAACGGCGTGTGACTTGATCAGGTAATGTTTGACACAAGATATCAAGTATTATGTGTTGCATGAAACATTTGCGAGGCAGCTGTGGGAGATCCTAGAAAAAAATATCTGACTAAAAACTTCGAATCGTGGTTACAGTTGAAGAGTAAGTTTTATCATTTTCAGACGAAGAGACGATGCTCTATCGACGAACATATGAATAGCTACACAAAGCTTCTTACAAACCTGGTTAATGTGGATGTGGAGATCGATGAAGAAGATAAGGCGGTAATCCTGTTGAATTCTCTTCCAGAAGAAGAGTATGAGACCTTTACTCTTACAATGATTAATAAAAGAAAATCTCTTAACTACAGTGAGGTGTCTGCTACTCTTATGAATTATGAAGTAAGGAGGCAGGACAGTCTGTCTTCTTCTGGGAGCACAACAACAGAGGTATTGGCAGTAAGAGGCAGGAGTTTCAATCGAAAGGAAAGAGGTGACCAAGGAAGATCGAAGTCCAAATCAGGTTTTAGAGATCTGAAGAGGAACCAGTGCACCTTATGCAAGGAGCTAGGGCACTGGAAGGTTGACTGTCCGAAGGCCAAAGATAAGAAGGAGTCGATGACCAAGGCAAATCTCGCATAGGTGGTCAGTACTCATGCCAGTACTTCACAAGCGGATGGATCAGAGTCAGACTCGTCTGTATTTTCTTTCTCTGTTACTACTCCTACTGTTAGTTTCTCAGATAATTCTGAGTGAATCTTAGATACATGAGCTACCTATCATGTGTGCCCGAACAGGGACTGATTTTCTAGTTTTGAAAAGCTAGATAGATGTTTTACTGTGATGGGTGATGATCATCCATGTAATATAAAAGCGATAGGTGCAGTCTGTATCAAGATGTTAGATGGGATAGTACGAGAATTGAAGAAAGTGAGGTATGTACTTCAACTCAAAAGAAATCTTATCTCTATTAGTGCTTTGGAGATGTTGGGTCTTGTGGTATCTATACGAGATGGTGTTCTTAAGATGATCAAAGGCTTAATGGTGATTATGAAGGGCGTCCGCCGGAGAAATCTCTACTACTTGAAGGGTAGAACAATTACAGGTCAGGTGGAGACTTCAATTTCTTCAGATGATGTTTGCACACAGGTCTGACAGAGGAGGGTCGGAGACAGAGGTGAAAAGTCTTTACAAGCTCCAGCAAAGAAGGGATCATTGGAAGGTGCATCTACCTGCAATTTGAAATTGAGTGAACATGGCCTTCTGGACAAGAAGAAGGTAAAATCTAGCACCACTACTCACCACTCAGAAGGTCTTCTTGATTGTGTTCACGTAAATGTTTGGGGACCTGCTAAGACTGCATCACTTAGAGATCATAGGTATTTTGTCTCTTTTATTGATAATTTATCTAGGCATGTTGGATATATCCCATGAGATAAGGGTGTGAAGCCCTAGATATGTTGGTGAAGTGGAAGGAGATGATGGAGAAGCAAACTGGTAGGAAAATTAAGAAGCTACAAATCAGTAATGTTGAAAGATACAGGAACCAATTCCTATGATTTGGCCAGAACACGGGTATTGGTACTCACTTCACAGATGGATTACATGGGTTGGTTAAAGAGATAAACTGTTTCTTGCTTGAGAAGGCTCGGCGGTTGTTATCTAATGTACGATTAGACAAGTCATTTTGGGCTAAGACGATTGTGTATGCTAGCCATCTCATAAATGGATTGTCATTGACTGCGATAGGAGGTAAAACTCCACTGGAAATTTGGTCTCTACTCAAGGTCATGATTTGCTGCGGGAATTTGGAAGTCCAGACTACTTTCTGTCAAAGATGACATGGTGAATCCGCGAGCAAAGAAGTTTGTGTTTTTGGGTGTCAAAAGAAATATGAGAGGTTACAGGTTATGGGACCCCGAAAACAAGAAGATCGTGTTAAGTCAGCATGTCACATTTGATGAGATTTCAGGGTTGAAGTCTACCGTCTCTCAGCAGGTGGAGAGGACGAAGACCAAGAAAGTACAACGGGTGGAGGTTGATGCTACTCCACCATCTCCAGTTGGTTCAGTATCAGTGAGGACTTCACCAGAGGTGATACCGAGTGAAGATCATGTAGCCAGTTTTGATGCTGAACAAATTGAAGATATTGATGAGAATGTCAAATTATTTGCAGTCATTGGAACCAAGATAAAATCATGAAAGTGGGTGAAGAAGCATGAATCTCAAGTTTGTGACCGCGGCAAACTCAAGTTGAAGGCCGTTGTTCTCCATAATGGTAGTGAGGAGGTTCATATGACTCAGCCACGTCGGTTCGCTGCTGAAGATTCAGTTACAAGTGCTTGAATTTGATGGAGTTCATTTCAATGAACTACGGTTTGTTTGATCCCTTGGGCAAGGTAATGCATGTATGTAGGGGGAGCTAACTTAATGTCTCTCCTCTTCATGAATATATAACGCATATACATCTATCTTGTTTATTTGTCGTCACCCCTTAGTTGATGAGTTGACAAAAAAGGGAGAAGAATTTAGAGAGTTTATATATGCATGCTTAATATTTATTGTTTATGCATGTATATGTATTTAGTTTGTATGCTTTATTGAATATCTTTATTATTTTTTTTTGCTATGCATGATTTAAGAGGGGGTTTCTATGAGGCTTAACTTTAATCCATGCATATATAACTCCATGAGTTTTGTCATCATCAAAAAAGGAGATATTGTTGGCCCAAAGACCCATCACTCTAGTTTTGATGATGATTAACTCATATAGTTATAGTACTAATGATCTTGTGCTCATTTATTTGTTAAGCTTCAACAAAAGATTCAAAGTCAAGATTTGAAGCTAGCACGTGTTGATTCAAGAGCTCGGCTTCAAGATCGCATCAAGTACTCAAGAGGAGTCTAACTCTTTGGATTAAGGTTTGGACCAAGTCAAGATAGAGAAGAAGATTTTCATGAGAAGATTTTTAAGATTTGAGTTTAGTTTTGTAAGTGTTAAGATTTGTGTTTTAAATAAAATGTAAAAGGATAGATTAGTTGTGGATTGCTCAAACTTACATACACACACACACAAAATATATATGTGTTTTCAATAGCTTTGATTTTAAAAAATACCGTTTTAGTTTTGAGTTTCAAAATAGATATCTTTATGTTTCATAAATAGAGTTCATCAAAACAGGTTTATATATTTTATATGTATATTGGATTTCATTTATATACATTGTTAATTCAAATATTTAGAAAAACTTATTTGATGTTTCTATATCATGTGTTTAAGTTTTGTTTAAGTCAAAACTTATTTTGAGCTTAATTATCAAAAACATAGATATTTCATTTTATATGTGTATTGGATCAAATCCATACATACGGTGCTTCAAATGAGTTTTAAATATCTTGTTTTTGTATTTATACAAATTTGAGAGAAATTGGATTTTCATTTCAAAGTTTGGTTTATGAAAAATACAGTTTCCAGTTTAAAGTTTAATTTCTATATCACAAAAATGGTTCAAAAAGTTTGAAATATGTGTTGATTTTTTGGCACACATATTTGTACTTTAGCGTATTTCAATGAACTGATTTTTGTGAATTTTATGTGATTTTATGTGATTTTATAGGATGTTAAAAGACCAAGTTTTAATCCCTTTAATATCACAGACCTGGGCTTCTAGCGGTTGACCGACCTATTAACTGAGCCAGAACTTGGTCGACCGATGTGCACAGGAAACGTGCACAAGCCTGACTTGAGGGCTGGTCGACCGGGCGGTCGACCGGTCAGAGAGCAATGCTCTCTGGTTTTAGCCTTGGTTGATCGACCGGTCGACCGACAGGTCAAGATCTGGGTGTGATCGATCGCCCGATCGACCGTCCGGTCGACCGACAGGTCACCTGGCCTGGGGTTTTACCCTAACGGCTCTCGATAAAAGGGGGCTGTTTTGGCCAGTTTTTTACAAGATTTTGGAGAAGTTTTTGAGCCAGTTTTTTTCATCTCTCTTAGAATTTTTCTCCACTTATTTTTCGGCTAAAACTTTCATATCAAAAAGAGAATTTTAAAGAGTGTTTATCTTGTGTTTTCAAAAACAAATTCCTTAAGTTTCTCACCATAAATTCCATCTAATTTTCTCACACAAACTTGAGCTTTCCATTGCTAAATTCATCCTATAGGATACCTGTTCTTAGAGTTATTTTTGTGATCAAGAGAAGTGATCACAAGTGTTCCACCCCCTTTGATTGGGAATTTGTAGAGGTGCAGCCTCGGTAGGCTAGTGTGCTTCTATGTGTTATTTTGCGGAAACAAGTGAGGGACTTGTGAGTCCATGAGTTCTAATGTGAACTCGTTGTAGGTGATGCGGCGCCGGATGATCTTGTGGGATCATTTTAGTGAAAATCTTTCATAATGTTGAAAGCGGGAATGTAGAGCAAGTGGCTCGAACCTCGAAACAAATCTCTCGTGTTTGCGATTGCTTATCTCTCCCTCTCTCACTTTTGTTTATATATCTTGCATGCTTTTATTGTTTACATTATGACATTCTTGATATACTTGTGCTTTATTGATATACATGCTTGGGTTGTATTAATATCTTGTATGCTCTTGTATTGATCATATTCTTACATGCTTGATATTATCAGTGTGCTTGTGTGCATACTTGTATCAAACTAAGATAGCTAAAGTAGTAGCACCTCAAGTCTTAATCTAGAGAAATCTTGAGGGGAAATATAGAGCCCTTCACCGGGAATTTGGTTTCACTCTTTGAATACAGAAAGTGTGTTTATTTAGTTTGCATAATTAGTTTGTAATTCCGCATTATTTGCATTAGATTGGCTAGTCACCTATTCACCCCCCTTAGGTGACCTACATAAACATCATTGGGACTCATAAAGAAATCCTAAAGTAATGATGTACTTAAAGAATGAATTTAAAATAAAAAACCTTAGAGAAACCAAATAATTTAAAATAATGATGTACTTAAAGAATGAATTTAAAATAAAAACCATAGAGAATGTATTGGTTCACAGATTGAGCATTTTCAAAGTGGAATACTTTTGCATCAATCAAATTATACTGAAAGGTTTTGAAACACTTTAGGATGGATAAAACAAATCCTTTAAGTACTCCAATGATTGTTAGATCATTGAATGTGGAAAATGATCTATTTCGCCCTCGCGAAAATAATAAAAAGGTTTTTGGTCCTGAAGAACCATACCTAGGTGTAATTGGACCTCTTATGTATCTGGCTAATTATACCCGATTAGATATAGCATTTGCTACAATCTATTAGCACGATTTTTCTCATCTTCTACACGGAGATATTAGAATGGAATTAAGCATGTATTTCGTTATCTTCGAGAAACAACTAATTTTGGTTTATTTTATTCCAGAGAATCAAAACAAGAAATGATTGATTTTAGTTTATTTTATTCCAGAAAATCAAAACAAGAAATGATTGATTATGCAGATGCAGGTTACAAATCAGATCTACATAAAATCAGGTCTCAAACAGGATGTGTCACATGTGGAGGTACATCGATCTTAACATTCACAAGAGCAAATACTTATTGTCACTTCTTCTAATTATGCTGAAGTCACAACACTACATGAAGCAAGTCGAGAATGTGTATGGCTAAGATCTGTAACTTAACACATCTAAGCAACTTGTTGATTACCAGTCAACAGAGATCATGTTTGAAAATAATGTTGCATGTGTCGCTCAAATAAACGAAGGATTCATCAAAAGAGACCGCGTCAAGCATCTCCTCATTCAGCCAAGAGCTTTCGTAATATTGAGATGCGCCATCTGCGAGATTTATGAAGAAAAAGTACTCATACCAACTTGAGGGGTATGATTTTTAACGAGGCAACATAAAAATATATACAAAAACGGTGTACTCTTTTTCTCTTCGCTATGCTTTTATCCCACTGAGTTTTTCTAACAAGATTTTTAATTAAACATGAATAGTGAACAACCAAGGGGGAGTATTATAAATATGGTCATCCACCATCTTCCAACCACTAACCACTCATAATAAAAATGGTTACTATTGACTGTATAGTAATCTAAAATTTCTTTATAAATAAACACTTCCTAATTCATTTTAATGTACACTTCAGCCACTGCTCCCGTTGAAACAATTGGGGATGTTACGTAAGCTATTTCTTTTGCACTTGAAGACAGACAGAGTATAGAATGATCTCTTCGCTTGTCCTTCACTCTGGATTCCTTGCCCCCTTCCTTTCCTGGATGGAATAGTTCCCAATGAATAGTCCCCTTTTACAGCGCCCTCCTTTTAGGAACAAAAGCCTGCTCTCTTTCCTCACTACTTCCTCTCAAACCAACCGTCAAGCAAGAATAGCAGGGACTCCTGTTGAAGTGAGACAACCGAACCACCTGTAGAGTGGGACCCCCCTACAAAGGGAAAAGGATATTCCTGATCCGACGTATATTTCGCCCTATCTGCCAGCTTTTCTTTTCTCGAGTTGATCAAGATGAACCTTCTTCTGTGCTCTTCTCGACGTCCCTTCCCTAGCCACCGGGGTGGGAATGCCTTACTCGCTACCATACCGGGAGAGAGAACGAGAAATAGAGCTCCTGGCCTATAACCGTCGAGATAGAACTCCAACTCGAACTCGAGTGTACAATAAATACAACATTTATCCATGAACGCAAAGTTCATCACGAATCAATCTTCACAAGCTAAGCTATTAATAGCCTCCATACATGCTAAATGAACGAGCCTAGTGATGATGTACTAATGCCGAGTCCTTCCATAAAAAGCTGAAAATTTTTAATGGAGTGATGTTCTTTTATTGTTTCATTCTTGTAGATCTTTACACACATGTACTCACACACAACTGGAATTCAAGCCATTCCGTCTGTAGCCAATGAGTCATGCCATTGGAAGAGAACCGTGTGTGATCACGGCAATGGGCCTCGGTGGTATTGTGCTGTCAAAGGACAAAAAGAAGAAGAAAACTTTCAATTTAGGAACAATTTTTCCTGCAATAATAGCTTGTTAAGTGGAAATATTGATGTCAATCTATAATTTCCAGCACTTTCATTGTAACAGCTAATTGTGTTTGCTGCTCTCTTTCTTTCCCATTACTTCGTGGAATTTACATAGTCTATAAGAGTAATAGAAATAAATTCAGTGACAGTCTCACAAGAAAACACATGATATGCCTATTTTTTACTATGATTTTGTGAACCAAGAAAATCCCTTGCATCTGTTTTTTCAGCTCAAGAAACAAAATTATAAAAGGAATACAGAGAGAAAAACCAATTCTAAATATGGATGTACACATAAGACTCTAACTATATTGCATACATGAAACCAACCAAGAACTGCAACAATAAACAAATAACAGTAAAAGAAAAAATTAATACCAACAGATCAAGGTTCATTTCAAAACCTTGACAATAGAATGGATCAGATTGTAGAGCTTGACCTCTCATTCATCATTAAAAGAATTCTCTCATCCAATCTAACTTGGCTCAGTTCATGGATTAGGTATGCATCTAGAAGCCTTCTCAACTTATCCCAGCAAAGAATCTTTGAAAAAAAAAAAAAAGAGATGAAAAATAGAAGAAAGATCCAAGATGCATGATCTAATCCATGAAGGGATCCAAATTAAAGACCAGATAGGAGAAATCTCATAATAACAGATGGAGAAGTCATTTTTTTCCCACAAAAATAGAAGAAAGAAGAAGCTGCAGCTGAGAATGGGAAACTGATTGAAGATGAGGGTGAATTTATAGAGAAACCCTAGCACGCAGATGATGCCCTGGATGGCTGAATGGCTGTGATTGATTTGATTTTGCATCAAGTGGTTAACGGGTAGACCACCCGAACTAGTTTGGATCCGACTTAGGAGACGTTTGGTTGCTCATGGTTCCAACTACAGTAGCTAAGATGTAATAAAAAAAATAAAAGAGGACTCCACGTCATCTTTTTTTTTTTTTAACATATCTTATGTAAATATAAATTCATGGTACATTAAATCAAATAATTGTTTTTCATTTCTTATAATTAGAGCTACAATTACAAGTTATCAAAACCAAATATGTGACTCAGTGTTCTAACTATAGGAATAAGAACTATATTGTAGTTGAAACTACAATCGAAACAAACAATCCTAACAGATCATTGCCTATGCCAACTGACTCACTAAGCATAACTCAAGCCACAATACTATTTTTCTTCTTGGTTTTCTTATTTAGTTGATTTTTAACTTCTGATTTATATTTCAGAAACATTCCAAAGGCTTCATCTTTAGATCTTAACAGATAGACTACTGTATATCTAGAACAGTCATCAATAAAGGTAATATAGAATCTTTTACCATCTCTAGTTAAGTTAATTTTAAAATCACCAAGATCACTATGAATGAGCTCAAGCAATTCAGATTCTCTTTGTACACTTTTATATGATTTCTTAGTGGATTTAGATTCAACACATATTTCACATTTTTATGATCTGATATAGTTACATTATACAAGAGAACTATATCTTTCATTTTCTTAATGTAAGAAAAACCAACATGTCCTAACCTACCATGCCAAAGATCACAAGAGTCAGTCTGTAAGCAGAAGAAGTAGATGCATTTTCATTCATGATTTCAAGTACAGTCAGCATAAATAAACCCTGACTACAATACCGTTTACCAACAAATTGTCCATTCCTAGTTATTACAATTTTATCAGATTCAAAACAGACCTTAACTCCAGCTTTTCCAAGAAGGGAAACAGAAATGAGGTTCCAACGAATCTCAGGAACATGAAGCACATCTGTAAGAGAAAGGATCTTCCCTGAAGTTAGCTTGAGAAGTACCTTTCCCTTACCTACAACGGGTGAGGGCCTCGAATCGCCCATGAACACTTGTTCACCATCATCAACAGAGGAGTAAGAAGAGAAAGCTCCTCTGTCGGCACATATATGTCGGGTTGCCCCGAAATCAATCACCCAATTCTTATTATGTGCAACCATGTTAACTTCAGAGATTACAGCAGTAATAATGTCACTCTCAACCAGGCTAACTTGTGGTTTGGATGGAGCCTCACCAGTCTTCCGGAACCTATACTGTGCTTTGTAGTGTCCTGGCTTATCACACACAAAATAGTTTCCTTTCTTCTTGAAAGTAGAGTTAGGGTTTCTTTTCATCTTAGGGTTCTGATATGATTTGAAGTTTGGCTTATGAAAATATTTCTTTAGTTTAGAAGGCTTGCTTTCAATTAGATTTGCCTTGGAAGTAAGCTCCTTGGCCTTTTCAGTTTTCTCTCTTTCTTTATTTTTCTCTTCAATTCTAATATGAATTATTACATCTTTAAGGTTCATTTGTTTTCTTTTATGCTTCAGTTCTTTCTTGTAATCTTTTCAGAAGTCGGGTAATTTTCAATTAGGGCTCCAGCAACAAAGGCTTCGGGTAGGGTGATATTTTCATTTTTAAGATAATCAATTAGAACATGACATTTATGAATTTGAGAGGAAATATCTTTTTCATCAGACATGACAAAATTCAGAAAATTTCTAATAGCAAATTTTTGAGTTCCAGCATCTTCAAGAATGTATTTCTTATTAAGACTTCCTAAAATTCAGTTACAGTTTTATAATGACAGTAAACATCAAACAGTGCATTACTCAGTGTGCTGAGAATGATGTTTTTTACAGATTTTGTTGTTTTTTTCTCAGTTTTGTAATTCCTTTTCTTTCTCTGGTTTAGGATCAGACATGACAAAATTCAGAAAATTTCCAATAGCAAATTTTTAAGTTCCAGCATCTTCAAGAATGTATTTCTTATTAAGACTTTCTCAAATTTCAGTTGCAGTTTTATAAGGACAGTAAACATCAAACAGTACATTACTCAGTGTGCTGAGAATGATGTGTCTACAGATTTTGTTGGCTTTTTCTCAGTTTTGCAATTCCTTTTCTTTCTCTGGTTTAGGATCAGTTATAGCAAAGGCATAACCAGTTACATCAACTGTGGACATAACTTTTTCTCGCCATCTTTTATAGTGGGTTCCATTAAATGGTTCAATCCTAGAGATGTCAGGCAGAGACTTAACATTAGCAGCAGCAAACATAGCAGTATCCATATCTATTCTTGTTGGAAAAATAATGTACGAAATACTGCTAAGCTATTTAAATTAAACTTTCAAGAAGGAAGGAACTTCTCTATTTTTATCGAGGCGTGCGGAACACTGTCCTTAAGAGTAGATCGCGCCCCTCTGAGAGAGTATCTCGGTGCAGCAGGTTGATGGAGGCCTACTCTCTAGGATTCAATGATCGTTGGCCCTGCAAGCGTGCACTCGCAATGCACAGGCCCTCGAATAGCTCGGTTTTGTTTCCTCCAGAGATGCAGGGAAGAACTGAAGAGTTTAAGAAATTTCAAAGAGGAAGAAGATGGTTGAGTTTGTAAAATCACCTAGAGGGGGGTGAATAGGTGATGGCTAATCTAATGGTCACTAAATGCGGAATTAAAAACTATTTAATGCAAACTAAAACTTATTACACTAAACACCACGTATAACACAAGAGTGTAGCCGAATTCCCCGTGAAGGGCTCTGGACTAACTCCTCAAGATTCCTCTAAATAAGAGTTGAGGTGCCGCGTTGGCTCTCTTGGTTAAATACAAGTGTTAGCAAACAATCCCCAAGCATATATCAATATTAGTACAAATGTATATATCTAGCAATTAAAGATGAAAGCAATAGAAGCATGCAAGATATAAAGACAAGAGATAGAGAGAGCAATCGCAAACACGGGATATTTGTTTCGAGGTTCGAGCACACTTGCTCTACATCCCCGCCTTCAACTTGAAGGATTTCCACTATAAACCGATCCCACCGGATCACTCGGTGCCGCAACACCTACAAGGAGTTCCCACTAGAACTCTTGGACTCTCTAGTCCCGTACACACTGCAAGCCCACAAGCTCGCCGAGGCCGCACCTCAAACACCGAGTTCTCACTAGAACCCGAAACACCGCGAACACAACCGTCCGCCTCCTCAAAGCACAAAATGAAGTCTTTGGTGATCACAACACTTTGATCACCTAAAAGCAATCTCACAACAACACTTCTATAGGTAGATATAGCAATGGATAGCTCAAGTGTTTGTGAGAAAAACAAGGATGAAAATGGTGGAGGAAAACTCAATAAAATCACTTTTAAACACTCTTGATAAACTCTCCTTTTGATTGGAAATATTTGCAATTTAGTGGAGAAAACTCTTTTAATGAAGTAGGAAAAACTGGCTCAAAACCCACTAAAAAATCTTGTAGAAAACAGCCCCCAAAAGCCCCAATTTATAGAGCTAGAAAAACTAGCCGTTGGAGCCAGGTTGGCCTGACGGTCGACCGCCAACGGTCAGATTTCTGACCGCTGGGGCAGCGGTCGACCGACCGGTCGACCGAGACCCTGGAACAGAGAGCAGGTCTCTCTGCCGGTCGACCAGCCCGGTCGACCGGGGCTTCCAGAGAGCAGAAGCTCTCTGGCGGTCGACCGGGTCGGTCGACCGGCCCTCCAGCAAAGGTTGGCGTGCACATCTGTGCACGTCGGTCGACTGTCCCGGTCGACCGACTTCAAGCTCGGTTGACCGGCCCGGTCGACCAGCAGAAACCAGATCAGGGATTTTGGGATTAAAAACGTGGTTATTTTTGACTCAATAAAATCCCATAAAATTAACAAAAATCTACAAAAATAGTTTTAACATTATACTTTGATAATCAAACATGCTTGCAGAAAATCAAGACATGTTACAAATAATTTGAACTATTTTTGTAACTTGAAAATTTTGGCTAAAAACGAAAACTGTATTTTTCCAAAATTGTTTTTTCCAAAAACTTCTCCAAATACAAAAACAAGATATTTAAACAACTTTTAAAGCATAGAGTGTATGGATATGATCCACTACACATACATGATGAAATATCTATGTTTTTGACATTAAGCTCTAAATTTGGTTTTGGTTAAATACATGTAGCTTTGAATACCAAAAACCAAACTGGTATTTTTTCAAAAAGAAAACTCTTTTGTATTTTTCCAAAATAAAAATTCTTTTATGAAAACTCATCTAATCAAGAGTGTGTGTATATGGTATACTTGAGCAATCCACCAACTATTCTATCCTTTACATTTTATCTAAAAACAAAATCTTATAAAAACAAACCTAGACACAAGTCTTGATCTTGAAGGTCTTCACTTGAAGTCTTCTCATCTTCTTGACTTGGTCCAAACATGATCCATAGAGCTAGACTCCTCTTGAGTACTTGATGTGGTCTTGATGCACAAGCTCTTGAATCAAACCGTGCTAGCTCCAAAACTTGACTTTAAATCCTTTGTTGAAACTACACACCTACTAAGATCTTGATCACAAATCTGAAACTAAGTAACACAAGATCATTAGTACTATAACTATATGAGTTGATCACATCAAAACTAGAGTGATGGGCCTTTGGGCCAACAATCTTCCCCTTTTTGATGATGACAAACTCATGAAGTTATATATGCATGGATTAAGGTAAAGCTTCAAAGAAGCTCCCCCTTAACTCATGCATCTCAATAAACAATAAATTGACAATGAAGCACATAAACATGTATGCAAATATAAAACATGCACATGCCAAACAAGCATAAAACTCATCAAGTTCTTTTTCTCCTATTTGCAATACAAAACATATATGCATAAACAAAATCCTTCTCCCCCTTTATGAATAAAGTAAGGAAAACATGCATATATATACCAATACTTCTCCCCTTTTTTGTCAATCATCAACAAAGGGGTTAAAGTAAAAACAAATCTTCTCCCCCTTTTTGTTCAAAACAAAGAAACAATAAAGGGGTGAAATCAAATCAATCAATAAAGGATATATGTGATATACATTCATGAAGAGGAAGACGCTAAGTTAACTTCCCTATACATATACATTACATGAAAGAGGGATGACAAGCCCTAATTCACATAACGCATAATATGTAATGCATAAGAGGAGATGTGAAGCTCCCCCTACACACGTGTACCACATAAAGAAGAGTTGTCAAGCGCCTCAATATAAGATACACTCATCATGAATCTATATGTAGAAGAGATGTTAAGCTCCCCTTGCATATAGGCAATACAAATCAAAACATTTTTGATTTTTCATTTAAAAACAAATTTTGAGATATCTTGTAATCAAATTTTAAGATATCATATAGACAACAAAATTTTAAAGGTACCACTTGTAAATCAAATTTTAAGATACCAATTTTATAAGTAATCATTACAAATTTCAAAATAGAAATTGTAAATTGTAAATTATTGTAAATTATTTCGATACCAATTGCAATCAATAGATACCAATTGAAGATTATTGCAAATATTTGATATCAATAAAAAAATTGTAAGAAAATGCATAAGCTTATATAAAGATACCAATTGAGAAATCAATTTAAAATTAAGACTTGAATTAAGCTTAGCATAAACAAATTGTGTGCTTTAAATATGTAAATCGATTTTAACTCAAGCACAAATAACTCATATATATGTATGAAAATGAAAATACCATATTTGAAATGAAGCATACATTATAGGAAACAAAATATGAGTATATACAAAATGAAAATACCAATTGAGATCAAGTATATAACTCATAACCTAACAATTGAAGAACAATAACTAGTTAAAAGTAATTTTTGAAAAACTAGTTAAAGATCCTTCAAAAACATGAAACCAAATCATATGTTTTTCATGAATCATACCAAATACACAAGAGTTGACACTCAAAATCGATAAAACTCAAAAAGAATCATGAAACAAAGTCTTGAATAAACAAATAAAGTGTGAGTGTAAAAGAATCATGTGTTTAGCATTTTTCATGAAAATAGACAACGAAGCTCAAAACAAAATATCATTTTAGTAAACAAATCATGAAAATTCATTTTTCATTTTAAAACAAACTTCTAGGTATATGTATGATTTATCCAAAACTAACAATATGCATACATATCCCAAACATAAAAAGAGTCCATAATATATATTGCATAAAGGCAAATGACTCATGGAGTATACATGTATATTTATTAGATTTGAATATAAAATACATATACATGAAGCAAACATGAAAATTGGCAAAACAAGTGTAAATGAGAGAATCATCAAAACTAGGCTATACATGTGCATATAGTGAGTACAAATGAACAATGAAGTGTAAACATATATGAATCAATTTGTTGCTCACTACTTGTATATGTATAAATCTAAGTTTTAATAAAATCTACATTTAAACTAGTATTTACCACATGAAGCACATAACAAATGAAACATAAACATGCTAAAAATATCATATATGAACAAACATGTAAATAAAAGTAGGAGTTTAGAGAGAGTTACCAAACTAAAGAACTATACTCCAAATCTCCAAAACATGGTGGTTGTCCCACCAAACCTCCGTGATAGCGGTGCATCAAATGTGTGTTCATTGAGCCCATATTCCACTACCAAGACACCATCCCTCTCACGTTTTGTGAGAGCCCGCACCTACATCAAAAACACAAGGTGGGAATTTTGGTACCCATTTTCTTTTGGTCCTTGGGGTTAGCTTTGTAAGAAACCAAACATTTTTATTAGCAAAATGTAAAACATTTATCTTATCATAACAAAATTTTGCTAGATGGCCTTTGCGGCCACAATGTGTACACTTGTACACCTTAGGATGCATATGTGTATGAGTGTGATCGTGGCGTGCAAATAGTGAATATGCATGAGGATGATGTGCATGAACATGTGGAGCTTGTTTCTTTGAAAATAAAGACTCCAATCTAGAGTGGTTAAATGCACATGTGCTCAAAGTTGAGCTCAAACAATCAATTTTATTTTTTAAATTTTTAATCTCATGTTGATTAATAGTGGCATGTAAAACATGATGAGAAATAGAATCATTTTTCTTATTCTTTTTAGAAACATTTTCTTTTCTTTTTCATCAATTTTTCTTTTCAAAGAAGTGTTTTCATGTAAAGCAACTTCCTTTTGTTTTTCCACCAAAACAATCTTATTTTTCAAAGTAGTGTTTCCTTCACAAAGATCATTTAATTTGGACATCAAGGAAACATTTTCATTTTTCAAATTTTCATTTTCTTTTTCAATGCATGCAACTTTATGTTTAAAAGACTCATTTTCTTTTAAAACATTTTCAAACTTTTCTTGTAATGAATCTTTTTCATTTAGCATGGCATCAAATTTGTTTTTCATTTTCTTATTATCCTTTTTAAGCATGTCATATTTTTCAAGTAGTTGTTGACAAAAAGATGTAAGCTCATCATATGACATGTCATCTTCTTCTACCTCGGATTCGGTAGTTACCTCAAGGGGGTTATCCCCTTGGACCATGTAGCACACGTTGGAAGCGTCACTTCCAACATCCGAGTCGCTCCCCGCATAGTATTGTTCTTTTTCGCCAAGGGAGATCAAAAAGTTCCAAACTACAAAAGCCAATCAAGATTAGCAACCCTAGATAAATAATCATCATTTAGGGTAGATCTTAAAGCATGTAGGGCTTTTGCATTAGCCTCAATATTTTTGCCATTCAAACAATAAGAATCTCTAGTAGTGGCAAAATAAACATGAATGCCTAGGCCTTTGAGGTACAAAGACATCTTAACTTTTCAAGTTTGGATGTTAAGGATGTCAAAGGTGGGAGGTGACATGAAATCCATGGTGTGTGTACAAATATTGTGATTAGCCTATAAATGAGGATCTTTAACTCTAGGTTGTAAGACCCAAATCAAGAGCACTTGGCTCTGATACCAATTGTAAAATCACCTAGAGGGGGGTGAATAGGTGATGGCTAATCTAATGGTCACTAAATGTGAAATTAAAAACTATTTAATGCAAACTAAAACTTATTACACTAAACACCACGTATAACACAAGAGTGTAGCCGAATTCCCCGTGAAGGGCTCTGGACTAACTCCTCAAGATTCCTCTAAATAAGAGTTGAGGTGCCGCGTTGGCTCTCTTGGTTAAATACAAGTGTTAGCAAACAATCCCCAAGCATATATCAATATTAGCACAAATGTATATATCTAGCAATTAAAGATGAAAGCAATAGAAGAATGCAAGATATAAAGACAAGAGATAGAGAGAGCAATCACAAATACGGGATATTTGTTTCGAGGTTCGAGCACACTTGCTCTACATCCCCGCCTTCACACTTGAAGGATTTCCACTATAAACCGATCCCACCGGATCACTCGGTGCCGCAACACCTACAAGGAGTTCCCATTAGAACTCTTGGACTCTCTAGTCCCGTACGCACCGCAAGCCCACAAGCTCGCTGAGGCCGCACCTCAAACACCGAGTTCTCACTAGAACCCAAAACACCGCGAACACAACCGTGCGCCTCCTCAAAGCACAAAATGAAGTCTTTGGTGATCACAACACTTTGATCACCTAAAAACAATCTCACAACAACACTCCTATAGGTAGATATAGCAATAGATAGCTCAAGTGTTTGTGAGAAAAACAAGGATGGAAATGGTGGAGAAAATCTCAAGAAAATCACTTTTAAACACTCTTGATAAACTCTCCTTTTGATTGGAAATATTTGCTCTCAATTTAGTGGAGAAAACTCTTTTAATGAAGTAGGAAAAACTGGCTCAAAACCCACTAAAAAATCTTATAGAAAACAGCCCCCAAAAGCCCCAATTTATAGAACTAGAAAAACTAGCCGTTGGAGCGAGGTTGGCCTGATGGTCGACCGCCCGATCGACCGCCAACGGTCAGATTTCTGACCGTTGGGGCAGTGGTCGACCGACCGGTCGACCGAGACCCTGGAACAGAGAGCAGGTCTCTCTGCCGGTCGACCGGGCTTTCCAGAGAGCAGAAGCTCTCTGGCGGTCGACCGGGTCGGTCGACCGGCCCTCCAGCAAAGGTTGGCGTGCACATCTGTGCACGTTGGTTGACCGGCCCGGTCGATCGGCAGAAGCCAGATCAGGGATTTTGGGATTAAAAACTTGCTTATTTTTGACTCAATAAAATCCCATAAAATTACCAAAAACCTACAAAAATAGTTTTAACATTATACTTTGATAATCAAACATGCTTGCACAAAATCAACATATGTTACAAACAATTTGAACTATTTTTGTAACTTGAAAATTTTGGCTAAAAACGAAAGCTGTATTTTTCCAAAATTGGTTTTTCTAAAACTTCTCTAAGTACAAAAACAAGATATTTAAACATTTTTAAAGCATAGAGTACATGGATATGATCCACTACACATACATGGTGAAATATCTATGTTTTTGACATTAAGCTCTAAATTTGGTTTTAGTTAAATACATGTAGCTTTGAATACCAAAAACCAAACCGGTATTTTTCCAAAAAGAAAACTCTTTTGTATTTTTTCAATATAAAAATTCTTTTATAAAAACTCATCTAATCAAGAGTGTGTGTGCGTATATGGTATACTTGAGCAATCCACCAACTATTCTATCCTTTACATTTTATCTAAAAATAAAATCTTATAAAAACAAACCTAGACACAAGTCTTGATCTTGAAGGTCTTCACTTGAAGTCTTCTCATTTTCTTAACTTGGTCCAAACATGATCTATAGAGCTAGACTCCTCTTGAGTACTTGATGTGGTCTTGATGCACAAGCTCTTGAATCAAACCGTGCTAGCTCCAAAACTTGACTTTAAATCCTTTGTTGAAGCTACACACCTACTAAGATCTTGATCACAAATCTGAAACTAAGTAAACACAAGATCATTAGTACTATAACTACATGAGTTGATAAACATCAAAACTAGAGTGATGGGCCTTTGGGCAAACAGAGTTCTGTTTTTGAGAACAGGGAATAGATCCTTTATAAAGAGAGTTTTGAACAAAATTAATTTGAGATAAGTATTTAATTTGAGACTTTAAAATATGGGACAGAGATAGAGAGACCAATTGTTCAAATAATAGTTTGTGATAGAGACATAAAGAAATAGGAATAAATATTAATTTGAGATATTTTAGAAGAGAGAGAATAGTTATATTCAACTAGCATCAAATATAATAAAGAGCAATTAGCTAGCTAGTTGTTTGATATAAGGACAAAAACAAAGAGATAGATATCTAGTTTGATTATTTTAATGAGATAGTTAGATTTTTTTTAATTTTAAAATTACTTAAATATCTTTATTTTAAAGTTGTATCTGAAATGTTTTATTAAAATAATGAAAAAATGTATGAAAGTGAAAGATGAAATCTTTTTGAATATTCCAAGTAATACTTTTTATAGGATTGCCGGTTTTGCTCCTCTTAATTAATTTAATTAACTTCTTTCTTACTTTTAATTGTAAATTTTTGAGGTCCAACTATTATGCAAATTACTACTTATGTAAAGACATGAAGGTAAGTTTCAAACATCCAACGTGAATCTAGTCACAAAAAAGATTCACTTTATTAACAACTCCAAATTTTTTTTTTCCAGTAATCTTATATTCTTTTTGACTCAATTAATTCA
Source organism: Agave tequilana (assembly GCA_038442645.1). NCBI lineage: Eukaryota > Viridiplantae > Streptophyta > Magnoliopsida > Asparagales > Asparagaceae > Agave > Agave tequilana. The sequence continues at coordinate 55,986 of JAVJIF010006449.1, forward strand.
ACACTTGAACCAACCGAGGCTAGTCAAATACTAATCCAAAACAGTCATTTTGATTAGGCTAAAGAGAGACCTAATTTACTACTTGGCCTTGCTCATTTTATGGTAAGCTCAATAACCAATTAAAGCTAGCCATGTAGATTACATAGATTCTTTTAAGCAATTACAATGTACTTCTTAGCACAGCTTTGCGCACTTTTCTTTTGGCTTGACCAGGGAGAGAGGAATAGAGATATTTCTTTTTTTTCACTCACTTATTTTTCTTGCTCTTAAGCACCTAATTTTCTTGGTGAAATAATAGTCGACTCTGGTACGAAGAAGAAAGTGAATAAAGTTGTGCGAATATAGAAGATCGCTCTGCTGGGAAGGAAAGAATCAAGACAATGATAGAAAAGAGGATAGCAAGAAGCGAAGAACAGTTGGATAATACACCCTTTTTTTTTTTGGAACACATTTTTTCGGTTGTAGTTTCAGCAGTGAGCCGAAGCTCGATGGATTATATTAACAACTTGAGAGATTATATGCTGTTGTCGACGCTCAAGCTAAAAGATGTTAGATACTCGAGATAATTTAAGGCCTTGTTGTCTCACAAGAGTCGACTAACTTAAATTTTCGTATCTGAGTATGTATGATTTAGTATTTGTTTATAAATAATGAGAAATTATTTATAAGCTACATATTTTAAATAGAATTTAGAATATTTATTTTTTCAAATATAAGAACAAAATAAAGTAATATAATATAGCCATGTAATAGGTTGTCATAATTAAAGTAAGCTAAACTAGTTTAAGGTTAATATAATTCTAATTAACTTAATTAATCTAATCATGAGACACCTAATTAAGCATACAAGTGCCTACACAAAATAAAGCAATATGCCACAACTTGACACCTAGCATGAATGAGAAGAAACTCATATAAAACCTTATTTTTCTCCTTATTTTCTTCTTGTCCTTTCTCTTTCCACTTTAACGTTCTCTCATCTCTCTTTGTTGGCCATAAGGAAGAAAACAAAGACAATTGAGGAGGAGGAGAAGCAAGTTGCAAAAGAAGAAAGGAAGGAGGAGGTCTCATCTCATATAGGTGAATAATTATCATTTTTAACTTTAATACCATTCAAACTTGGTATAATCTTGATAAGAATTGTATTTTAGAATTAAAGATGTTAACTTTGATTAGGATAACTATAAAGATTGCAACTTTATATAATTTCATGAGTTTAACATATGTTTTCACAAAAATCATATGTTTATGTAAAGCGTATGAGTTTAACTTAAACTTTCTTATTACACTTCTTTATAAGAATTTTAATTTAGATAACTTACATGGTTTTAGTTTAAAGTGTTGGCCCAGAAGCCCTTAATCTTAGTTTTGATGATGACTAACTTATGAAAGTTAGTTTTATAGGGAGAGAAAGGAGATAAAGGAGATAGAGGAAGATAGCACAGAGACCGGGGACATGGGTCGGCCGGTTAACCGACAGGCGCGTTTTGTCTTCTATCTGAATTCGGACTCCTTTTCTGTTTTGGGGTCAAATCCAATCAGGGTTTCCTAAATCCCTGAGACTATAAATAAGGGTTAGAGCCCTCATGTATTGTATCCCTGGAAATCACTGGAAATCCCTTAAAGTATTCCTCTTGTAGTGGTTTGTATTGGTTGTTGAATCAATAAAATCTCTCTCCCCCTTACCCCGAGGACGTAGGCAAATTGCTGAACCTCGTTAAATACTCTATTGATTTGCTTTTCTCTATTGTTTCTCTATTCTTATCGAGTGGGTACGTCTCCGGCTGCATCTATCTCTGTTTGGTGTGGATTCCTCAGAGAGGTTATTGCATCGCGCACGCAACAAGTGGTATCAGAGCATCTCAGGTTCGTCTTGGGATCGTGTATTGATTCTAAGGGCATCAGTTGCTATCTGGTGGAGATCATGTGTCGATCTTGGAGCAGCGTAGGGACTGTTTGTGGGATCATGTGTCGATCTCAAAACAGCGTATGGATTGCTCTAGGAATCAATTCGGAGGAGTAGATCGTTTTAGAAACTCTTCAAGGGTTTTCGCGTGGAGGTAAAGATCCTATCTTTATCTAGATTGTTTTATCTAACTCCGTTTGCTTTCGCATTGCTTTGAGTAATCAGTTGAGAAGATGGCTAGAGATAGTAAATCTACAGTGAAATCCGTGAAACCACATCCGTTGAGGATTGATGTGGTGAAGTTTGACGTAATAACAACTTCGGTATGTGAAGATGTGAGGTGATGGATGCATTGACGGCATCAAACCTTGAAGACACTCTATGGTTAGAGAAGAAGCGCGATTCAACTATTTAAGAAGATTGGGACAAGATGAACCGAACGGCATGTGGCTTGATCAGGTAATGTTTGACACAAGATATCAAGTATCATGTGTTGCATGAAACATCTGCGAGGCAGCTGTGGGAGATCCTGGGAAAAAAATATTTGACGAAAAACATCGAATCGTGGTTACAGTTGAAGAGTAAGCTTTATCGTTTTCAGACTAAGAGACGATGCTCTATCGACGAACATATAAATAGCTACACAAAGCTTCTTACAGACCTGGTTAATGTGGATATGGAGATCGATGAAGAAGATAAGGCGGTAATCCTATTGAATTCTCTTCCAGAAGAAGAGTATGAGACCTTTACTCTTACATTGATTATAAAAGAAAATCTCTTAACTACAGTGAGGTGTCTGCTACTCTTGTGAATTATGAAGTAAGGAGGCAGGACAGTCTGTCTTCTTCTGGGAGTACAACAACAGAGGTACTGGCGGTAAGAGGCAGGAGTTTCAATTGAAAGGAAAGAGGTGATCAGGAAAGATCAAAGTTCAAACAGGTTTCAGAGATCTGAAGAGGAACCAGTGCACCTTATGCAAGGAGTTAAGGCACTGGAAGGTTGACTGTCTGAAGGCCAAAGATAAGAAGGAGTCGATGACCAAGGCAAATCTCGCATAGGTGGTCAGTACTCATGCCAGTACAGGCGGATGGATCAGACTCAGACTCGTCTGTATTTTCTTTCTCTGTTACTACTCCTATTGTTGGATAATTCTGAGTGAATCTTAGATACATGAGCTACCTATCATGTGCCCGAACAGGGACTGGTTTTCTAGTTTTGAGAAGCTAGATGGATGTTTTGCTGTTATGGGTGATGATCATCCATGTAATATAAAAGCGATAGGTGCAGTCTGTATCAAGATGCTTGATGGGATAGTACGAGAATTGAAGAAAGTGAGGTATGTACCTCAACTCAAAAGAAATCTTATCTCTGTTGGTGCTTTGGAGACGTTGGGTCTTGTGGTATCTATACGAGATGGTGTTCTTAAGATGATCAAAGGCTTAATGGTGATTATGAACGGCGTTCGCCGGAGAAATCTCTACTACTTGAAGGGTAGTACAGTTACAGGTCAAGTGGAGACTTCTATTTCTTCAAATGATGTTTGCACACAGGTCTGACAGAGGAGGGTCGGACACAGAGGTAAAAAGTCTTTGCAAGCTCCAGCAAAGAAGGGATCATTGGAAGGTGCATCTACCTGCAATTTGAAATTGGGTGAACATGGCCTTCTGGACAAGAAGAAGGTGAAATTCAGCACCACTACTCACCACTCAGAAGGTCTTCTTGATTGTGTTCACGTAAATATTTGGGGACCTGCTAAGACTGCGTCGCTTAGAGATCATAGGTACTTTGTCTCTTTTATTGATAATTTATCTAGACATTGTTAGATATATCTGTTGACACTCTAAAAAAATAAGATTCTGACTGGCCTGAACAATGTCTACACTTGTTGACATTTACAAAAGACAAGTGAAAGATAGGCTGATTGGTCTGAACAATGTCTAAACTTGTTGACATTTACAAAAAACAAACGATAGACAAGCTGACGACCAGTTCTGTACTTGTTGACATTTACAAAAGACAAGCGACAGATAAACTGACGACCAGTTTTCACCCATCTCCGAGGGACAAGGAAGCAACTTGGACTCTACTGATCCAGTGAAGCAGACAGTAAGCCCGGATTGCCTCTAAATAGACCTCAGTAGGTCTAAGATGCTAGCACTTAGCATCGCATGAGCCCAAAGGGATAACCTCGCTTGAGAGGCTAAGATCACCTAACTTCGCCTTGAAGCCATTCACAGCTCCGTCAGGAAGCTAACTCATAGCTTCGCCGGAAGGGCTCAGCTAACTCCGCAGAGAGTTAACTTCGCTTGAAGCCACACGCAACCGCGTAGAAGGATGTTCGGTAACTTCGCCACAGACGACATCTAGCTCCACTGAAGAGCTATCTTCTAACTTCGCCACAGACGATATCTAGCTCCGCTGAAGGGCTATCCTCTGACTTCGTCACATGCGTCATCCAGCCCCGCTGTGAGCTCAATGCGGGAAGCACCGCTGCAGGTCTGCTATGGTCAACCTATTGACCATTTAAATCTCAGGATGAGATCAAATCTGATCGAATCAAGACCAAATCTAATCAAGATCAGTTCTGGGATCAAATTTGGCAGTTGATTGCTGTAATCTCTTGACTCTTCTAAAATGAGTAAGAGGATCAGGGGAAATCCTCCAACGATATGGAAAGGATCAAAACAGATCAAGAGGATCAACCGACCTGCTACTTCTAGCTTCGCAGAAGCTGATCCTAGCCTCGCAGCAAGGCAACTTTCCAGATTTGAACAGATTTGATTCAATCTGTTTCTATTTTTCAAGGGACAATTATACCCTTGCTCTCCCTATAAATAGCCCTCCAGGGGCACAAGGAGAGGTATCTGAAGAGAGACGGCACGGAACCCCTGCGCACGAAGAGCTCCACACACGCAAAGACTTCTTCACGACTTCTCGAGAGGACGCACCGCGCGTACAAACAGAGATTTATTCTCTTGAATTCAGAGACTTTTAGAGAGCTGCTTCTCTAATCAGGGTGCTGATACCCTAATACCTCCCTTCTTCTCAAGGAATCTCCAGAACCAGGCGAGAAGGAATTCCTTAGTGAAGGCAGTTTGATAAGTAACAAGAGGGTTCTACCAACCTTCTGTTCTCTAATTCCCCGAACCAGGCGAGAAGGGAATCTCATCGCTCGCATCGCCAAAGGGACAAAGTGGTCGCGCGCTGACCAGACTCCTATTGGCACACTTCACCAGAATCTCTGAGGAGATATACTTGTAATCTTTTTAGAATACTTGTAATTTAGCTCCTCGATCCTTTTTGTAAGTTTTCCCTTTGCAAAATCAATGAAAAACAAGATGGCGACTCCGCTGGGGATCGAATTCTCCACTGCTGAGAATCAAGTGTCGCAATGCAACGAACAGACCTTCGGGTCTATCTCTAAATTCAGGAAAGCCGGTGCAGCCAGAGCCTCTCTGGCTAAATCTTCAATGCAAGTCTCTGCGGAGACAGATAAGGCTCTCTACGAGCCTACTGCGGTTCTCTGGCACAACAAGGAAGCACGCCCGCAGTCTAAGTCCTTCACTTTCGAGAACCTGATCGTTCACTTCGACCAAGGAAAATTTGAAGAAGTCCTTTCTGGGGGGGTCTAATGCTTCATGCACGGAAGCATAGAAAGGTCTCCATGACCAAGGGTTCAGAACAGAAACCAGAGGTAGAATTCTGCCAGCCTCGCGTGTGGCTTGTCAGGTTCCTTGCGAACCTAAGTATCCTCTGCCAAAGCAGATGTGGAGGCCAAAACAGAAGGCTCTGGGTAAAGCCTCAGGCGTAGCTACGCCAGAACCGCGTCTCTCTCGCGAAGAAAAAGGCAAGATGCCTGCCTGCTCCAACAAGGTTGCTAGCCGCGAAGTTACAGCGACAACCATACCTTCGCCCAACTCAAGACCAATAACTCGCGCCAGCCTCGTTCTTATGAGCGAAGCTACTGTACCACAGCCTAAGCGCGAGATTCATAGCCGCGAAGCTAGAACCAAGGCACTATCTAAGGCTAATCGCCTTCGCAGCAGCATAGCGGATAAAGCACCACAGCGTGCTCCGCTCCCCCGTTCGTCAAGCGCTAAGTTTGCGCTTTGTGGCAGAGTTAAGGGAAGTTCCCTAAGTGCTGACAGCGCAGCTTATACAGCTTCAGCGCCCAAGGGCACTCCCAAGGTTCTTAGCCGCGAAGCTAGAACTGAAGCACTACTCTGTGTTAATCCCCTCTGCGGTGATAAAAGGAGCAGGACATCGTCCTATGCACGATCCAAAAGAGCTTCTGCGCTGGATCGTTTAAGCCCAACTGGGTCTGACTTGCGGGAATTCTTGACGAACAAACGGAAGTCGGAATCTTTTCGAACTACTTCCCCCTGTTGTCAACAAGTGGGATGCCAGCTGGTGACCGTCCACTCAGTCCATTGCCGGCTAGGACCAAGCCTCGCCACTTCTCCAGGCCGACGATCAGTTTTTGATCGACTATCGGTACAAGCCCCGGTGAAACATCATAAAAGGAGCGTCTCGCGAGACCTACCCTCTGCATCCGTCAACATGACCGGGAGAGGACAAGAGTTGCGCAGGGGTAGACAAGCATCCGACAACACTCCCTACAGCTCCCCAGATCCAGATTACAGCCCAGGCTTAGGCGAAGTCTTAGTGCATGAAGAGGGTGTTTTCTGAAACACCAGATCTAGGGTGGCGATACCCTACAGTTATGAACAGCCTTCTTCCTCAACGGCAGTAGCCTCGCTGGAACCAAAGAGAAGATCAGTCCAGTGGCCTGATGAAGAAGATAAAGATAGCGGGTATGCTTCTTCGACGACAGTCAGCTCAGTGCGAACAGACAGAGCATCAGTCAATATGGCCGATAATGCTAATGACGACCTTCGTCGACGTTTGGAAGCTCAGGAGCAAACTTCCAAGACTCAGCAAGAAGCTCTGGACAACATTCAACAGATGCTCGCTCGACTCCTTAATAACTGGAATAACAATGATACCGGGAGTAACCATGACGAGGAAGAACATCTTAGCAATGACTAGCCGAAGACAGAAAAGTCCAAGGAGGGTTCTTTTTTAGACGCTGAAGTCCTTAAGGGCCTTCAAGCTCAAATCGCATCCCTAACTCAGAGGGATGAGTTAAAGAAAGTAGGGACAGTCCGTCCTTACCCGTTGGAGTGGGATTCAGTGCCATACCCACCGAAGTTCAAACCACCAACATTGCATACCTATGATGGAAAGAGCTCGCCAAACCAGCACATCTACTATTTCCGGTCTCAGACCGGTAATGTATAGACAATGATGCTATCATGGCTAGGCTGTTCATTGGCACCTTAAAGGGGGTGGCATTTGATTGGTTCCGAAGTCTCCCTCCGGGCTCTATCAATTCTTGGATCGACCTGGAAACCCGATTCCTTTCTCGTTTCTATGAGGTCAATACCGAGGTAACCATGGACACGCTCCTCTCCACCGTGCAGAAGAAGGGCGAATCTGTCCGTGACTATATTGAGCGATTCAGAAACTTGTCTTTGATGTGCCCGCAGGGATGCCATTACCCATGCTCTTACAGACGTGCAGGCACAACTTCTTAGACTAAGTAGAGGTTCGCATAGGGGCTGTCAAAGCCCATACCTGGAAAGAACTGGTCGAACAAGCTGAGATAGCCGAGAAGTCGGCTAAAAAGTTCGAACCGTCCGCCCCCAAAGGCAAATGGGGTATGAATAATAAAGGACGTAGCGACATGGCGCAGTCTTCTCAAGCCAAAGGGAAGGAGACTATGTCCGTAGAATTGTCAGGAGATGTGCAGTCGAAAGCCAAGAAGAGTAGCTTCAATAATCAGGAGTCTAAGTTTCCTCCAAAACAGTACTCCTTCAGAGACGATCAGGTGGTCACAATATTCCATTTGCTCCACAAAGGGAATAAAATGAAGCTACCAGAGGCTCGACGTCCCAATGAAATAGGACGCACGAATGATCCCAAATACTTGTTGGCCCAAAGGCCTTCCATCCTAGTTTTGATGATGATTAACTCATGTAGTTATGTTTATTAATAATCTTGTGTTGTTTAAGTTTCAGATCATTAACCAAGATATTAGTTGGTGATTAGCTTCTACAAGGAGTTTAGAAGCTTCACAAGTGATTCTAGGGCTCAAGCTTCAAGATCACACATTGCCTAGCCCATGGATGGAGTTTTGGAGCAAGTCAACTAGAAGATGAAGATCATCAAGAAGACTTAGGTATCCATAGTTTAGATAGTGTGTTTAGATCCATTTGTAAAGCTTAGTATAGTTGATATGCTCAAGTGCACATAACACACACGTTTTATGTTTTGGATTTGGTTTTCATGAATAGTAGATCAAAACAAGTTTAAATAGTTCTTATGTATATTATATATGTTCTAGATATACATACATGCTTAACTTCTTATACAAGCTTATTTTGACTATCCTATTCATGTTTTAGAAAAATCAAGTTTGATAAAAATACAAGTGTTGGTTTTGATAAAATTTGCAAGACTCAAAAATGAATTGATATGATTGATATATGTCTTGAAATTTTATCACTTGTTTGTGTTTCAATATAAAATGTTAAAACAAGTTTTGTGGATTTTTAGAAGACTTAAAAGATTTTTCAAAATATTTTAAACTGTTTTTCTGACCCAGAATTCTGTTCCAGGCTTCAACCAGTCGACTACTCAACTGACCAAGTCGACTTGGGATGAAGTCGGTCGACCCGGTCGGTCGACCGACGTGCACAGATCTGTGCACGTTTGGCAGACACAGGGACGGTCGACCGTTAGGGTCGACCGGGTCTGAGAGCAGAGCTCTCTGTTTGTTTGGGTCGACCAGGCGGTCGACCGGGTTGCCCCAACGGTCACATTTCTGACCGTTGGCGGTCGGCCGGGCCGGCCGACCGGTAGCCTGTCAGGCTGCCACATCAGCCTAACGGCTAGTTTTCTGATGGGCCTATATAAACCCCATTTCTTTGGGATTTTGGCCAAGATTTTAAGAGCTAATTTTTTCCTACTCTCTGGTTTTAAAAAGAAGTTTTTAAAAGAGTTTTAAAGCCTAAAAGATTTCATCTTTTGTTTTTCAAGGGTTTTGGAAAATCAAAGAAAACTAGGTTTTTGGGATATTGATTTGGTCTTTTATTTCTATCATCTACAAGAGATTTCCCAAGTAGTTTTTCTTTATTGCTTGTTTCCAAAAACACCTTGATTCCACACTTGAGCTATCACCTATCCTATTCTATTAGGATCACTTGTTTTGTGGAAAAGAGAAAAAGAGAGATTGTTTGAGGTTGTGGAAACCTCCAAGTTGTACACCCTTGCTTTTGTTATATCCCTCTTTGGTAGAGGTTGATCGGGTGATTGGTTTGATCCCTCTTTGGTAGAGGTTGAGGCTTGTGGTTTGCTCCCTCTAGTGAGAGGTGGAGTTTGGTTTGTAAACCCTCTTCGGTAGAGGTGTTGGTTGTTGTATTGGCTACGGGCCTACCCCTCGGTTGTGAGGTGGTGTTTGAGAGAGGAGTTTGGTACTCCTATTGTTGTAACAAATCCTCTTTGTAGAGGTTCCCTCGGTGGGAGATAGTGGATTGGAAAGCCTACACGGTGGTGTAGGCGGAGATGTAGAGCTAGGAGCTCGAATCTCGAAACATATCATTGCCTTTGCGTTTGATCCATTGTCTCTCAACTCTCTCTTTACTTTGTGCAAAGCATCATTCATATCATCATATCATATTTGCTTGTGTTGAGCATAATTCATATAGCCATATCATATCTATTTGCTTGTGTTGTCCTTGCATTGATTCATATCGCTTATTCATTATATGCTTGGCTTGATTGTGTGTGTGCCTCACTTATACTTAACCACAAGAGCTTCACATAGCACCTCAACTCATATCTAGGGGAATCAAGAGGAGTTAGTCCAGAGCCCTTCACGGGGAATTCGGCTACACTTGTGTGTTGTATTAAGTGTGTTGCAATAATTTACATTAGCTTCCGCATTTAGCGCACTTAGTTCCTAGATTAGCACTTACACCTATTCACCCCCCCTCTAGGTGTTTTTCAATTGGTATCAGAGCTAGTGCTCCTGATACTTAGTCTTAACATCCTAGGAGTGAGATCCATTTGTTTGCTAATCTATTGTTTGCATTTGCTTGTTTGCACACTCATATAGTTTACCATGGACTTCATGACCCCACCTAGTTTTGACCCTTCCAACATTGTTGTTTGGAAGTATAGGATGTCCATGTACCTAAAGACCCTAGGTTTGCATGTTTTCCTTACCGCTACCAATAGATGTTATCTTGGTGACCGCAAGCATATAGGGGCCAATGCACAAGCCCTTGAGGCCATTAGAAGCACGCTTTTAAAAGATTATCTTATGCTTGTTTCTAATCTTGATTCCGCTTTTGTAGTGTGGAACAAGTTGACAACAACCACCACCTCCAAGCTTCAATTGCCGATCCAACAAGAGGAAGAATCTAGTGGAGATGAATCCGAGCCGCAACAATGCTATACGGTCCAAGGGAATGACTCCCTTGAGGTACACTCGGAAACCCACTTAGATAGTGATGATTGCTCTAGTTCTTCATGCAATGATTATGTTGATCCCCATGCTTTGAATGAAGAACTTTCTATTGTGTGTGAAAAACTAATTGAAAAATATAATTTGTTGAAAAAGTAAAGTCTAGGAATTGAAAAAGAAATAAGAGTTTGCATTCTAGACTTAACAATGTTTTGCAAGAGAAGGTTGAGGTCTATAATGAAAGGGATTCATTAAGATCTCAATTAGACCTTGCACTAAAAGAAAATGATTTTTTAAAATCTAAAAATGATTGTCATGTTCTTTTGAAGAAAAATGAAAATTTGTCTTCAAAAGTTGATTTTGTATTAAAGAGAATGTTGCTTTGAAAAACAAAATAATTTCTATTTCAAATGATTTAAATGTTTGTTTAGAGAAAAAGATTGTTTTGCAAAACAAAATTGATGCACATGTTTGCCATGCTAGGGTAGTATCTCACACTTCACCTATTGCACACCACACTTCTTCTTTAATTAACAATGATATATCTTTGCTTAAGAAGAGTGTAGATTGTTTGGGCTCCACTTTGAGCCAATGTATTGTGGGTCTTACACGCTTGGAAACTTTGTTTCGAAAGAAACAAGTTCCATCTATTCATGCACACCCTCCACGGCATACACATGCTCCTCACGGACACCATCACACTATGTATGCTCATGTGTACACATGTACACATTGTGGACGTAAGGGCCACCTTACTAAATTTTGCTATGATAGAATACATAATGATAATTTAGCAAATAAGTTTGTTTGGGTTAGAGAAGGTACTAACCCCCATGGACCCAATAAGATATGGGTACCAAAGACCACTCCTCGTATTTTTGATGTAGGTGTGGGCTCTCATATGACGTGAGAGTAGCGGTACCTTGGAGTGGATGCGTTCCGTGCTTAAAGAGAATCAATTGGATGCATCACTTTCAAGGGAAGTTTGGTGGAGAGGACCACCATGTTTTAGAGACAAGGAAAGTTGCCTTCTAGGTTTTGGTAACGATTCCTAACTCCTTATGTTTACATGCTTTCCATGTTTATCTTTCATAGCATGTTTTTGATGTTTGTTGATTACTATGAAAATGCCATGCTTATTAGATTAGTGATATACATGTTTAGTTATTTTGAGACACCCATGTTTAATATGGATAAATTCTTTTGTGTTCTCACTATATGGTTGCTATTGCGTATATCATATTTCTAATAACATGTGGATATTCATAATAATCATATTTTTGCTTATCATGTTGATTTTTATATTGTGTTTTGATGCTTCATGTTAAGATTACTTGTTTAGATGTTAGTTTTCACTAAAACTAGGTATATACTTGTGCATATAGTGGGCCACAAATAAATCTATATATGTTTGAGCTTGAATGCTTATTTGTTCCCATTAGATGTGCTAGTATAGTCTAGTTTTGATGAGTCATACATTTTAAACTTGTATTCTCATTTTTGAATTTGCTTTATGATTGTGTGTTTCACTTCATGTATATGTGTATTTTGTCAAACTTTAAGATATACATGTATACCCCTTGAGTCATTTGCCTTTCATGCAAATCTATATATATGGACTCAATTATGTTTAGGGATATGTATGTATACTTATTGTGTTGACAATTCATACATATACCTTGAAATGAAATTTGTTTTGGTGAAAATTTAGTTTTTCTTGATTTCGTGTTTATTTGTTTAACTTCATGTATATGTCTATTTTATCTATATTATTATTATACATATACATCCTTTTTGAGCCACGTGCCTTAATGCATATATTTTGTGGACTCGTTGTGTTTTGGATATGTATGTATTCTTTAGTTTGTATAAAACATACATATACCTTGAAGATTAAATATTTTGATGTTTTTCATTATTTCAAGGAAATTTTGAGCTTAATTGGAAATTTCATAATGCCATGTCACACATTACTTGTACACTCACCATTTTTTTTAAATATTTCTCATGAGTATGTTTTCATGAGTATGTATGGACTTTATTGAATATTGAGTGTTTTTTAAGTGCTATGTGACTTACATGTGTTTTATGAAAATTAATTTTAGTTTATTCCTTGCTTGAAGGATTTCGTACTAGTTAACAAAAATTTTCATTTTAACTAGTTCGTTTTCTTCGTTGTGATATGAGTTATACCTTGCTTTTATTGTTATGTCAATTGGTATCATTGAACTCTTTCAATTGGTATCAATTTGATCCTTTTGTATACTCATATGTGTTTGTGTATGTATATTTTCAATTGGTATCATCTATTGGTGATTGGTACTCATTCTATTTCATACACATATATATATTTTATTTGTGCTATTATATTTCTATATCTTGAGCACAAATCTTGTTTATGCTAGAGCTTGAGCTTCAACTTTATTTCAATTGATTTAGTTTTCAATTGGTATCTTATTACAAGCCTACGCATAGTTTTTGTTGGTATTTCATAAAGGGAGAGAAAATTTGTTTTTCAAAAATTCGATTTTCATATTTCAATTGGTATTTGTATTTCCACTCCCTTACTTTATGATAAAGAATAATACTATCTTTTGATATCAAGATGTTTGTTTGAAAATTTTAAAAATTGGTATCTCAAAATTTTGTGTTTAAAGAAAAATACAAAAGTTTTGATTTGTATTGATTATATGCAAGGAGAGCTTAACATCTCTTCTACATATAGATTCATGTTGAGTGTATCTAGTAATGAGGAGCTTAACATCTCTTCTTTATGTGGTACACGTGTGTAGGGGGAGCTTCACATCTCCTCTTATGCATTACATAATGTGTGTTATGTGAATTAGGGCTTAACATCCCTCTTTCATGTAATGCATATGTGTAGGGAAGCTAACTTAGCGTCTTCCTCTTCATGAATGTATATAGCATATAACATTTATTGATCTTTGTTTATTTTAATTGGTATCAAGATGCTTCATTGACATATTTTCAATTGATATCCTAATTGATTGTCACCCCTTATTGACCTTGTTTTTGTTTTTAGACAAAAAGGGGGAGAACATTGTTTTTATTATTTTGATTGTCAAAAGGGGGAGAAAGATTTTTACCCCTCATTTTATTTATTGTTTTGGTTTTTACCCCTTTGTTGATGATTGACAAAAGGGGGAGAAAGATTTTGAGTTTATGAGTTCCATATATGCATATTTATGTTTTGCATATATTAAGTTTAATATAGTTTAATGTTAATTGGTATCTAGAGCATGTTTTGTTTTGAACATTGCATTGGTATTTAGAACCTTTTTATTGTTTATGCATATTTATGCATTCTTATTTAAGAGCCTTCATTGCCTATTTATTATGTTTATTTGTTTATGCATGAGTTAAGGGGGAGCTTCTTTGAAGCTTAACTTTAATCCATGCATATATAACTCCATGAGTTTTGTCATCATCAAAAAGGGGGAGATTGTTGGCCCAAAGGCCTTCCACCCTAGTTTTGATGATGATTAACTCATGTAGTTATGTTTACTAATAATCTTGTGTTGTTTAAGTTTCAGATCATTAACCAAGATATTAGTTGGTGATTAGCTTCTACAAGGAGTTTAGAAGCTTCACAAGTGATTCCAGGGCTCAAGCTTCAAGATCACACATTGCCTAGCCCATGGATGGAGTTTTGGAGCAAGTCAACTTGAAGATGAAGATCATCAAGAAGACTTAGGTATCCATAGTTTAGATAGTGTGTTTAGATCCATTTGTTAAGCTTAGTATAGTTGATATGCTCAAGTGCACATAAAACACACGTTTTATGTTTTGGATTTGGTTTTCATGAATAGTAGATCAAAATAAGTTTAAATAGTTCTTATGTATATTAGATATGTTCTAGATATACATACATGCTTAACTTCTTATACAAACTTATTTTGACTATCCTATTCATGTTTTGGAAAAATCAAGTTTGATAAAAATACAAGTGTTGGTTTTGATAAAATTTGCAAGACTCAAAAATGAATTGATATGATTGATATATGTCTTGAAATTTTTATCACTTGTTTGTGTTTCAATATAAAATGTTAAAACAAGTTTTGTGAATTTTTAGAAGACTTAAAAGATTTTTTAAAATATTTTTAAACTGCTTTTCTGACCCAGAATTCTGTTCCAGGTTTCAACCAGTCGACTACTCAACTGACCAAGTCGACTTGGGATGAAGTCGGTCGACCGGGTCGTCGACCGACGTGCACAGATCTGTGCACGTTTGGCAGACACAGGGACGGTCGACCGTCAGGGTCGACCGGGTCTGAGAGCAGAGCTCTCTGTTTGTTTGGGTCGACCGGGCGGTCGACCGGGTTGCCCCAATGGTCACATTTCTGACCGTTGGCGGTCGGCCGGGCCGGCCGACCAGTAGCCTGTCAGGCTGCCACATCAGCCTAACGGCTAGTTTTCTGATGGGCCTATATAAACCCCATTTCTTTGGGATTTTGGCCAAGATTTTAAGAGCTAATTTTTCCCTACCCTCTGGTTTTAAAAAGAAGTTTTTAAAAGAGTTTTAAAGCCTAAAAGATTTCATCTTTTTGTTTTTCAAGGGTTTTGGAAAATCAAAGAAAACTAGGTTTTTGGGATATTGATTTGGTCTTTTATTTCTATCATCTACAAGAGATTTCCCAAGTAGTTTTTTTTTGTTGCTTGTTTCCAAAAACACCTTGATTCCACACTTGAGCAATCACCTATCCTATTCTATTAGGATCACTTGTTTTGTGGAAAAGAGAAAAAGAGAGATTGTTTGAGGTTGTGGAAACCTCCAAGTTGTACACCCTTGCTTTTGTTGTATCCCTCTTTGGTAGAGGTTGATCGGGTGATTGGTTTGCTCCCTCTTTGGTAGCGGTTGAGGTTTGTGGTTTGCTCCCTCTAGTGAGAGGTGGAGTTTGGTTTGTAAACCCTCTTCGATAGAGGTGTTGGTTGTTGTATTGGCTACGGGCCTCCCTCTCGGTTGTGAGGTGGTGTTTGAGAGAGGAGTTTGGTACTCCTATTGTTGTAACAAATCCTCTTCGGTAGAGGTTCCCTCGGTGGGAGATAGTGGATTGGAAATCCTACACGGTGGTGTAGGCGGGGATGTAGAGCTAGGGGCTCGAACCTCGAAACATATCATTGCCTTTGCGTTTGATCCATTGTCTCTCAACTCTCTCTTTACTTTGTGCAAAGCATCATTCATATCATCATATCATATTTGCTTGTGTTGAGCATAATTCATATAGCCATATCATATCTATTTTCTTGTGCTGTCCTTGCATTGATTCATATCGCTTATTCATTATATGCTTGGCTTGATTGTGTGTGTGCCTCACTTATACTTAACCACAAGAGCTTCACATAGCACCTCAACCCATATCTAGGGGAATCAAGAGGAGTTAGTCCAGAGCCCTTCACGGGGAATTCGGCTACACTTGTGTGTTGTATTAAGTGTGTTGCAATAATTTGCATTAGCTTCCGCATTTAGCGCACTTAGTTCCTAGATTAGCACTTACACCTATTCACCCCCTAGGTGTTTTTCAATACTGTCTCTACCACAGGATGATTCACCATCCTACCGACAAGTGCTATGTTCTCAAGGACAGAATTCAAGCCTTGATCAACGCTGGGGTCCTGACACTGAAGGCAGAGCAGAAGAAAGTCACTGCCAATATGGTAACCCTCGAGTTCGGCGAACCCCAAAGGTCACAGTTCCTGACGGGACCTATCTAGTCCCTGTGCCACGGCTGGAAGTCAAACATCTTGCGGCTAAAACTCAGGATAATAGAGGTCTTGTTCCCTTGACATTGGAGACAGGGGAAGTCATGTGGATACACCCAGACCTTATCCAAGACGTACAGTGGGATTCAAAGAAGTCCAAGTCGAAGGGCAAATCTTGCAATGTCATCTCCCTCCTGTCGGACGATGACAATCTTACGTCAGCTTCCCTCAGTGATTCTGAAGGAGAAAAGCATGCTTGCACAACGCAGGCCGATGTACCTCAGCCGACGGGTACTCATCCGGAAAATCATACTTAAAACAGTATGAGAAAGCTACTGACGAGACACAACAGCAAACGACGTCAGTACAAGTACCAGCATCCGCTTCGATTCCAACCAAGGGAAAAGAGAATCCTAAAGAAGTCCGGTTCGACCATGTCCTGAAGAAGCCTTCAGGCCCAGGGCTTGACACGCCCTTTCGTTTTGACATATTGGCCCAATTGGCTAATATCCCGGCTCGTATTACTATACACGAGCTCCTTCGTCTCTCCAAAGAGACAAGAGAAGCACTCAGGGATGCCCTAGCTAACTCAGAATCATTCCTGACATATATGCCAGAAACCCCTAAAGATGACGTTCAGTCTCCGTGCCCTAAATGCCATCATGTACAATCAAAGGTGCCCGCTATTTCCTTCACAGCGGAAGATATGTTTCTCAAAGACAACAAGCACGATCGACCTCTGTACTACACCGGATACATCGGTTCAACATGCATTGAAAGGGTACAAGTCGATCCGGGGTCCGCACTCAGCATCATCCCCAAAAGACTTCTCTACTTTCTTGGTATACCGCTATATAGGTTGTCTGCAACCACTACTACAATATACGATTTCAATGCCGAGAGTAGTCATCCACTTGGGAAAATTTGACTCCGTTGCCGAATCGGGAGCCTGAAATCGGAAGTGACGTGCTATGTCATTGACGCTGACACGTCATATAACCTGCTGCTAGGACGACCGTGGATCCACGCCAATTGGATCGTTCCCTCTACTCTGCACCAATGCTTCAAATACGTTGAGGATGACGCGACAGTATGAACTGTCTTCGCTGAGAAGCAACCATTCAAAGGGGTGGAGAATTACTTCACTGACGCTCTCCTGTATTAGGAGACTGGTGAAACATCCAAAGAACCATTATCAGATGATGATGATAGTGGCAATGAGGCGGATTCAGAATCTGAAGCAGACGTGCCATCCATTTTGATTAATGAACTGATTATAGCATGTCTTAATAATCCCCAATGTAACACACCTTCTGAAGATGAAGGTGAATGGGTAATTAAGGATAATATTTCTTTCGATTATCCTGCGAGTATTGGGTTGTCTGAATCCGTCATGGATAGCTCTCTACACATGCCTTTATATAGACCAAGTGCATCCAACACACCCATGGAGTCTGTAGAAGGGGCTGTTTTGGTGATCCCTCCATCCAAAGAAGGTCAATTACAAATAATATTTGGCAGAGCCAACTACGAGGGTCCACAGCCGCAGATTCAAGTCCAGACTCAGACACCCCACAATTCTTCCATTATGCACGACCAACGCGCCATATCATGAAGAAAATGGGCTACAGTCTAAAGCATGGGGAGGGCCTGAATTTCGAAAAAGGAAGACGTAGTTTGCTTCGTAACTTTGTGCCAAAAGGGAAGCCTGCAAATTAGTATGATAATACACGCAGGGGGTTGGGATATGTTACACCCACATCGTCAACAACGGTTCAATTCAAAGACGACCAACCAATTCCATCGCATTCAGCCTCATCCTCCGAGTGGGACTCAGATGTTAGCATGGGAATGATGTTCGAAAATCTCACCGTTAATATGACTTCAAGCAGTCAATTGGAGCCTGCGGAAGTTACTGATGAGGAACCATGGGCCTAGCAATTAGATCTCCAATGGGAAAAAAGATTCGAACTGCGCGAACCACCTACTGAAGACAAGGTGATGCAGGTCAACTTGGGAAGTCAAGATCACCCTAAGCCCATCTTCATAAGTGAAATCTTATCACTTACAGAAAAGGAAGAATTAATAATACTCATAAAAGAGTATATAAACGTTTTTGCATGGAACTACGAAGACATGCCCGGACTTGATCCGCAAGTCGCCATGCATCGTCTAAATATCAGACCCGACGCCAAGCCAGTCAAGCAGCCACAACGCCAGTTTCGCCCGAACATTATGGAGGCTATTGAAGTCGAAGTTCATAAGCTCATTGCATGTGGCTTCATACGGGAGGAACAACATCCAGATTGGGTTGCTAATATCGTTCCTGTCCTCAAGAAGAATGGGAAGATACAGATCTGAATCGACTACCATGATCTCAATACGTCTTGTCCTAAAGACAAATTCCCACTGCCCATTACCGATGTCATGATTGACAATACATGTGGATTCGAAAGAATGTCTTTCATGGACGACTTTTCAGGGTACAATCAGATTAAAATGTACCCCGACAATGAGAAGCATACTTCGTTCCGAACACCCTTGGGGGTATACTGCTACACCGTAATGCCCTTCGGACTGAAGAACGCCGGAGCGACCTATCAGCGGGCAATGAATACAATCTTCCGCGATCATCTCTGAAAAACGGTAGAATGCTATGTCGACGACATTGCTGTCAAAAGTCGCAATAAGAATGACCATCTTCGTGACTTGAGAACGATGTTCGACATAATGCGGGCTCACCAACTGAAAATGAATCCGACAAAATCCTTCTTGGGAGTGTCAAGTGGCAAGTTCCTTGGATTTATTGTTACATCAAAAGGGATTCATCTTGACCCAGATAACGTCAAAGCCATTCAGAGCATGCATCCACCGAGGAATCTCAAAGAACTTAGAGGCTTACTGTTTTCCATATAATTTGCAAAGGGAAAAACTTACAATAAAAGAGTTGAGGAGCTAAATTACAAGTATTCTTAAAAAGATTACAAGTAGATCTCCTCAGAGATTCTGGAGAAGTGTGCCGATAGGAGTCTGGTCAGCGCGCGACCACTTTGTCCCTTTGATGATGCGAGCGATGAGATTCCCTTCTCGCCTGGTTCGGGGAATCAGAGAACAGAAAGTTGGTAGAACCCTCTTGCTACTTCTCAAAATCGCCTTCAATTAAGAATTCCTTCTCGCCTGTCTTCGGAGATTCCTTGAGAAGAAGGTATTAGGGTATCAGCACCCTGATTAGAGAAGCAATTCTCTATAAAGTCTCTGAATTCAAGAACGCACGGTGCTTTGTGAAGAAGTCTCTACTTGTGGAGTTTTCTCTCTTGCGTATCGCCTCTCTCATCTCCTCTCTCCTTGTGCCCCTGGTGGGCTATTTATAGGGAGAGCAGGGGTATAATTGTCCCTTGAAAATATAAAAAAGATCGAATCAAATCTGTTTAAAATCGGAAAGTAGCCTTGTTGCGAGGCTAGGATCAGCTTCTGCGAAGCTAGAAATGGCAGGTCGGTTGATCCTCTTGATCTGTTTTGATCCTTTCCATATCGTTGGAGGATTTTCCCTGATCTTCTTACTCGTTTTAGAAGAGTCAAGAGATTGTGGCAATCAACTGCCAAATTTGATTTCAGATTTGATCTTGATTGAATTTGATCTCAATCCTGATTAGATTTGATCTCATCTAGAGATTTAATTGGTCAAAGGTTGACCATAGCAGACCAGCAGCGGCGCTGCCCGCTTTGAACTCACAGCGGAGCTGGAGGCAGTATCTGGCGAAGTCAGAAGAAGGCTTCTTCGGCGGAGCTAGATGTCATCTGTTGCGAAGCTACCATATACCCTTTCTGCGAAGTTGCATGTGGCTTCAGGCGAAGCTAACTCTCTCTACGGAGTTGTGCTTCAGCAGTTCAGGCGAAGCTATAAGTTACCTTCCTGGCGGAGCTTTGAATGGCTTCAAGGCGAAGTTGGATGATCTTAGCCTCTCAGGCGAGGCTATCCCTTTGGGCTCATGTAATGCTAAGTGCTAGCATCTTAGACCTGCTGAGGTCTGTTCAGAGACAATCCGGGCTCACTGTCTGCTTGCTGGATCAGTGGAGTCCAAGTTGCTTCCTTGTCCCTCGGAGATGGGTGAAAACTGGTCGTCAGCTTGTCTGTCACCTGTCTTTTGTATATGTCAACAAGTTTAGACATTGTTCAGGCCAGTAAGAACTTGTCTTTTTTAAGTGTCAACAAGACCCCCTTCAAAGTTTTCGAAAGTCTGCGATGGCTCAGACTTCGAAATACTTTGAACTGCTTTGATCGGTGGTATGTGAAGTACGAACGTCGCCATAGTGGTTGAGTTCAGCTTCGCTTTTAGTCCTGCTTTGGGATAAGTTCACCGGAGAATCATGTAGATTCGCGTTTGGGTAGCTTCGCATCCGGGCTTCCAGGAATAAGTTCGCTCTGGAGCATCTGTCGCTTTCCTGAGGCTAACTGCTGTGGGTCAATCACGAGAAGGATTACTCCTTTTTCGAGGTCAGAATAACTTCTCTCACATTGATCGAAGGAGATATTCTTCCCTTGTGCGTTTCTGAGGGAGGATATTCCCTTTCTTCAAGGCGCAATAAGTACCTTTATGAGGGAGAGCGTTTCTCCCTTTGCACGGTTCCAAGGGAAATCGTCCCTTTTCTCAAGGCGCAATAAATGCCTTAAATGCGCTCGTGCTTCCACGCTTGAGGCGGCAGCACTCAGGCCATGAGGCCTATAAATAGGACACTTGAGGTCCTCTGAAGAGAAGTGATATGCTCTTCTTCTCTTCTCTTGGTTGAGAGAGATACTCAGATCTCTGAACTAGTGGGGATGCCCACTCTGGTTATTACCCGGCCAAGGACCGGTAAGTCTTGATCATTCAGAGACTTCACCAATAATCTTTTAGGGAGTTCATCTCCCTTAACTCAGCTTTGACAGCTGCTTCAGGGATGAATTTCCCTTGCTCTCTATTTAACTGATCTGTAGAGAAGGATTTCAGCATAGCTTCCCAGCGAAGCTATCATTTTAACTTGATCAAAGAAAGATTACTGCATGCGTGTTAAGTCCGCTACACAGGCAAAACTTGGGACTTAGTCTCTTCGAAGTTGATCCAGTCTTGCCATATAGGTGGGGTCAAGACTGCGTTTCTCAGGATCAGTCTGGCTTAGCCATATAGGCGAGGCTAGGACTTGGCATTTGCTGAGCTAGCCCATCATCACTGTGCAAGCGAGGCTATCCTCTGCTTTAACTGAAATCAATGCTTGACTAAATCAGATTGCTCCGCCTCAAAGAACTTGACTTAGTGCTTTTGCAGCTTCTCCTGTGTTTAACTGCTAACTTGTTTCAGTTTGCATTGCAGTGAGCTATGTTCGCCATTCTTGTGACTTGATGAAAGAAACAAAGAAATTTCCTCTTGCTTTTCCAGTTGAGACTTTACCCTTAAGCAGGAGGAACAAACTGGGACAGCCGCTGTGCGTTCCAGCGGAAGTTGGCAGTCCCTTATCCGAGATGATCCACTTCGAGGCGAGGCTGGTAGTCGCTTATCCGAGATGATCCACTTCGGGAAAGCGGACGTCACCTGTAAGGTCGCGGATCTTCCCATTGTCAATTTTCATCAAAGAAGATCCAACCTGCTGGTGGCGATCAGTCCTTTGCCAATTTTGATTGCGGAAGGTTCAACTTCCTGGTGGCACAATTTGTTCTGGTGGAACCTTCTATCATTATGTGAAGGATTATGGCCTTGTGCAGGAGGAAGGCCTTTTGTGTCCGGTTGGTTTGACTTGAAAGTAGATAAGACCACTTGTATGCCTCTTGAGCAAATGATTCTGTTGTATGAAACACAACCTTGATGTAGTATCAATGTACATTTTCTTTTAAATCAATGAAAGTTCATTTTCTGCTCATTTGATTTTTGCTTTGCCTTCATCTTGAATTCGACTAGCGGAGCTAAACTCCATGCGGGGTTAAAAGATAGGACCCTTTTTGAATCCAGAGTAAGCTTTCAGCGAAGCTAGCATATCTGCTGAGTTAGGCCTATGCCTTCAGCGGAGCTAAAGCAATCCTGTTGGCGAAGTCATTGATGTATTGTGCGAAGTCCGCATTTGACTCGTGGCAAAGTTAGCCCTTAGTGGGGCTGAATCAGCGCTTCTCGGGAAGGCGCTTTAGGCGCCGTTTCAAATTAATTTGAAACGACAGCCTGTACTCTTTTCGAGGCGTCGTTTCAGGCGATCATCGGCCTATAAAAGCCAGGTCGGGCTGAGAGAGAAAGTCATCATTTCTCTTTGAATTTTTCAGAGCACTTGACTCTTCTTCTTCTTTCTTCTTCATTCAAGAGTTTAAGAACTTCCACAGTTCTTCAATGACTCTCAAGAGATGAGCGGGAAAAAAAGTGGCAACTTCTGCAGCGGAGGGTCCTTCCCCTCCTCCGGTCATCGAACTACCAACGCCGGTAGGGAACTTTCCCTTTTGATTAGAGACTGTCGTATCTCTCTTACAGCCAGTTTCCGGCTGTCCTTAAATGACTCCAACACGAGATCAACCATGGTCTTATGATTTTAGGAAGTCCAATTCCCTGAATTTACCTTGATTTCTTGATCGGGGATCCAAGAACTGAAGAATTCTTCTTTAAGCTTTCAAGCGAAGCTGTCCTTTGAAATTTTGAGGGAAAAGGACCGTAATGCCCTTCTGACGAAGTTAGCCTTTGAGGCTTTGTCGCATCCTGTTGTTCGAAGCTAAGCTTCCAAAGCGAAGCTAACACTTGGATATTTTCCTGCATCCTGCCCTCGTGTGGGATGCGGAGTTACACTGCAGCTGCGCAGCCAAGCTTCGGGGCGAAGCTATCGTTAGGCCAGCTTCGCTCAGAGGGCGAGGCTATGCCTTGTCAAATTTTGCTTTCTGGTTTTAGCCCTCGTTCGGCTAATGAACTAATCATAGTTTCTCTTTGTTCCTGCAGTGCACTACACTCCTAGTCCTTTGAACAGTCTATTTGGGATGACCAGGGGATCGGACGGCAATGTCAGCCTGCAATTCTAAGGGCAGGCTTCTCTGTTTAGTGAGCGGAGCTCTCTCGTTCGAGACACGCTTATTTATGGTGGGGAGCAACGCACCACGAGGAGCATTCTGACTACGGCTCCCCTTAAAGATTTTGACCGTCGAACCTATAGGAAGCCCGACTTCATGTTTGGGGATGCCACGCCAGACCCTGATCACCAGCTGCTGGCCGGGGAGGGGCAATGGAATTTTCAGTTGGATGGCGAGAAATTCTGTCTCCCGTCTAATAAGCGGCATTTTTCTTTGTCTTCATTCAAATGCGTGACGCAGGCTCGGAAGATGTCGTGGGAAGTGAGCCGGAGTACCGACTCCCTCCATGTAGGGAAATTGATGCTTCAGTCTCCTGGTTATGCAAGAGCGGGGCCTCCTCGTTGCATAATGGGTCTACATCCTAGGAATGTGTCGCGAGACATCCCAGTGGGAGAAAATCCTGCGGTGGCACAGACCTTTGGCAATCAATTCTTTAAAGTTAATGGGAACTATCCGGCCACTGATTTCAGAACTCCAGGGTGGATTCACCCTCCGAAGGCGTGGTGGAGGGATTTAACTGTATACGTCCTTGCTCATTTCGAGGAGGATCTGGAGAGGCTAAACCTTCATGAGGCCGTCAGGGCGACTTGCTACGGCATTGAGATGAACGTGGCGTGCTTCTACGCCATCTTTGAATTGTACTGCCCAGCTTCAGGGACCTTCTTCACCCCTGCTGGCGAACTGGGTATGGCTCTGCATGAGATGTGGGAAGTCTCTGCTCTGCCTTTGGGATCTATCCCATATGAAGAATACTTCCCGTGCGAGGCGGAATTGGCACTTCTGGAGAAGCAGGAGCCTGCCTTGTTCGAGACTTACCGGGAGTTAATGTGCCATTTGTACATTTGCTTCAGCATGCACGGAAATAGTAAGGGAACTTCTTGTAGCTTGAAGAGCTGGGGAGATTATTTGTTCCCAGATATGGAGAACACTCCTGAAGCGGCTCACTGTGGAGTCGCTGTCGAAGACATCTTTAGCGGGATGCAAAAGCATTCCCAAAGGGATCTAGTTGTGGAAGAAGACGACGGTCCCTATGAAAAAGGCGATGTTCTTCGAAATTTCCATCACCAGGCTCGTCGGCCGATGTCCCGGCAGGCACTGCTGGCTGGCTTCTTGACAGTCTGGCTGAAGAGGTGCGTGGTGCCGTCTTCGTCGGGTGACGTCATTCATCCGAACGTCCTGCTGCCTGCTGTTCGTCTAGTCCATGGTCGTTCTCTGGGACTTCTTCTGGCCATGATATGCTGTATCCAGAGAGGCCTTCGCGCATTGACAGAAGGTTTCTGTAGACCGCCAGTGACGAAGCGTGGAAAGGGGGCCACTTCACCCTGCGACGGACCTAACCCCAGAGTAGGTCTGCCATATACTTATTTGATGGCATGGTTCGGCCTGCACTGTCCCTCTTTGATTGAAGCTGGAGAGGACCCTCCCGAAGGTGTTCGAATGGCGCTCCTCCGCCGATTCGAAGGATGCTCATGGCAGAAGACTTACGTGGCTGAGGCCCGTAAATTGGTGCGTCGCTATGACGTCTATAGTCTTTTCCGCTGTTTTTCCCGTATTCGGGATGCAGGCTATGACGAGGAGTTCAAAGATGCGAGGGAAGGGCAGTCATCCCTGAGCCGGAGAATTTTTGAGTGGCTAGTTAGCATCTGGCCCTCACACTTATTATACCGGAGTGGGGATAGCTGCTACTTGGAGGCTTATGTTCCAAGTCGGTTTGCTCGACAGTTTGGATATGACCAACTGTACATGGGCAACCCAAATCTCAATTTGGCCTTCATGGGGAGCCTCATTGATGGAGCCCGAGCCTGGCGATTTTTCATTGTGGGCTGTACTGAGGCGCGGCTGCGTATGCCGTTGAGGACTCCTAACCTTCTAATGACCCTGAGCTTCTGCCAGTGGCATGCGACTTCCAACTCCACACCCCTTGGATTCAATGCTAACAGCTCTGGTGTGAAATTAATTTCTCAGCGGCTAAAGCGGAAGGTCTCTGAGAGAAGGGAAGGTAAGAGGGTTCGCGTCTCGGGCATAGAAGAATTCGTTGCTGTTGATGACAGCGAAGCCTCGGATGCGGAAAGTCCTCGCTTCGAAGCGGAGGCAGGTGCCGAGACTCTTGCAGCTGGTTCCAGCGTGATGGGGATAGCTCCCCCAAGACATGTAGAAGAAGTAGAGGAGGAGGATCCCGACGTTCCTCTTAAGCGCAAACGGACAGGTGGGTCTCGTAGGAAGCAGTTGGTGAAAAAGCCCCGTCGCCAAGCTCCTACGGTTGTTGTAGAGGGCGAACCATCTGCAGTGCTTCCTTCTCTTGCTCCGTTAGTAGTTGAATCATCGGTTCCTGAACCGGCGACTGGTGAAGTTGCTCCGGACCTGGGTAAGATCATCTCCGTCCTTGTAATATACCTTATATGTGTTTTAAACAGCTCATCATTCGTTTTGTGGTGTAGGAACTGAGGCAGCGATAAGCCCGAAAGCTGAGGCCGTTGGAGAACAAGGGGAACATTATGATCCCCTGTTCACTTATAAAGAGGGTGATGAGGCTGGCTATTTTGCCGTCTCAGAAGAATCCGGAGGCAATGCAGCTGACGTTGGTCCTTCAGGCGCCGGGACTTCGAGGAGGAATTCTGATACTTCTAGCTCCCTTGGGTGGACAACGGAGGGTTCGGCGAGCGAAATCAGGCCGGCCATTCGTATTGACTCCGCTAAAGATTTTCCAATGGAGCTTGTAGAGACTAATGTGGCCGCCAAGACGATTGAGGCGACATCATGTTTTGGTATTGCTTTGGCTTTTTGACTTTTACCATTTGTTGTGACTTGTCTAAACACAACTTTGTTGCAGGTGTTCCGCCTCTGGGTGCGTCAACTTCAAGGGAGCCAACCGATCTTCCCGAGGGGTCCAGGGATGACATGAGCACTTCGACCGCGGCGGATGCTGCTGTGTTGGATGCTTTGTATGGTGACCTGCCCCCTTATCGGCCTGAGCCAGCCAGAGGAACAGAGGTTGAAGGGACGGTAGTCACGGAGGCAACTTCACTCCCAACTATATCAACGAGTGAGGTGCCATCAGTTTTGCCAGGTGCGGAGCTGAGGGTGATTACAAGTCCTACTTCCCCAACACTGGTGGTTGAGCCTGCTGTCCAGGAAATAGTCACTAGTCCGACCTCGGTTGTGGCTAGTGTACTGGTTTCAATGAGGACTCCGTCAAGATCACCGATGACCTGCCATGCTGCTGCAGCCAGTGTTCCCACTGTTGCTTCCACGGTAATATCAACAAGGCCGGTGGAATCTTCTGGGGCTGCCCATCTGCCAAGAGTGGCTGAGGCTGAAAATGAATTTGTAGCTGAAATAGTCGACAACTTTTATAAAGGCCTGAAGCGATCCATTGATCTGGTCTTGAAAGGCTCGACTATGCCATTTTCTACTTTAAAGGTGGTCCTCTCCCGCAGTATTGAGAATATCCGGGACTTTGGAGGGGATAATCAGGCCGTCGCATTGGAACTTCTGGTAGACCAATTTGAGAGAGACGTGGAAGAATGGCGCCGTCTCATCCGTTCGAACTTGGAGTCTTCGGTTGAAGAGCAGCTTGCGCACCTTGTCGCTCAAATCCTTGGAGACAAGGAAGATAGAGCTCGGGGACGCTATCGATGCTTCTAGCAGTCTCTTCTTGACGCTGAGGACAAAATTGAAAAGGCCAAGGAGATGATCAGGAAGGCAAATCTTCTCTTATCCAAGGCTGAACCAGTGCGTCTTGAGGAAACTGCGCGGCTTGAGTAGCTTAAGGCTCAGAGTGATGAGCTTTCGCGGCAAGAGTTGGCTCAAAGGGCAACCTTGGCTGAAGTTGAATCTCGCTTGGCCTAGACGGCGAGTTTTAATAAGGCTGAGCTAAGGTCGCAGGCTCTTGTGAGGGCTGCCGATGATAGGGAGGCAAGGCATGCCTTTCTTGAGGGACGGATCAAATCTTATGACGCACCCCTATAGCTTGTAATATATGTACCTCCATGTATCCCGTCCTTTTCGGAATCAATAAAAGTAATTTTGTTTTGACTCCCTGTCGAATCTCCGACTTGTTCTATCTGCTGGATTATCGTTTCCAAGTTGTATTGCAGCCATTTGAGAGGATAGTCCTTGCTGGATTGAATAATGAGACTTGGCTATCTGTCGGTTCAGAGGTCGCACTGACGTAACCGGTTGAGAAGCCACCAAGCTCAAGATTAACCTTTGTGGGGCTAAAAGGATAATACTTGTCTTTTGTAGATGTCAACAAGTAGGGGTGAGACCTGTCTTTTGTAAATGTCAACAGGCTCAAGGTTGAGACTTGGCTGTCTGCTGGTTCAGAGGTCGCAATGACATAACCGATCAAGACACCACCAAACTCAAGGTTGGTGATACTTGTCTTTTGTAAATGTCAACAAGTATCGAGACCTGTCTTTTGTAAATGTCAACAGGCTCGAAATTGAGACTTGGCTGTCTGCTGGTTCAGAGGTCGCAATGACATAACCGATTGAGACGTCACCAAGCTCGAAGTTGGTGATACTTATCTTTTGTAAATGTCAATAAGTATCTGTTGGCCCAAAGGCCATTAGCCCGATATTTTGATGATAATAAACCATATTTAGTTATGAGTTTAACAATCTTGTTTAAAAGGATTTCAGGTTAAAACAAGTTGATTTGACGGCTCCACAATCAAGACTCACAAGTTTGGACGCCGCTAAAGATTTGCAATTCCCAAGCCAAGCACGGTAGATGCTTCGGGATCAAGACATTGAAGAAAAGACCAAAGATTTGTATTTTACTTTTCTTTTTAGACATTTTGTCAAAACCTAGATGATAGAAGTAGATTATTTGGGATTGTCACTCATACACACTTAGTTTGCTTCATGACTTAAAAAGAATCCTTATTTCAGAATATTTTGTCAAAACTAAGTTTGGAAATTAGTTTTAGGAATACCATGTTTTTGGAAAAACAATTTTAGAGAAACAAGTTTTATTAAAGGTTTTTTATCAAATGATCTAACATGTTTGAGTATTGATCTATGATCATACTTTTAAGTGTATTAGGACTAAAACATTATTTACAAAGTCCCTTAAACCAAAAAGATCAGAACCTAAAACCCTTTCCCAGTTTTCTGCAGAATCTGTTTTATCAGATCTGACAGAGGCCGGTCGACCGCCCGGGTCGACCGACGTGCACGACTGTGCATGTGTGCACGTCGGCCGACCGCTCGGGTCGACCGGGCACTTGTCAGTGCTTTCTGTTTGTTTGGGTCGACCGGGCGGCCGACCGTTTTCCCCCAACGGTCAAAAATATGACCGTTGACGGTCGATCGCCGGGTCGACCGGCAGTTGTCAGAAAAGTCTGACAGACTCCAACAGCTGTATTTTCTGACAGATTTTTTGTTGGGATCTCACCCCAACGAATTTCTCTGGCTGTTACCTAGTCTTTTCATCCCCTATAAATAGGTGGTCATTTCAACATGATAAGACACAAGATTTACATTCAATATTTACAAAGTTTTCAAAAGCCTTTTAGAAAAGATTTTCAAAGCCAAAAACTTCCAAACACCTACTTGAAGCTAATCCCTCTACTTCACTCTAGTCTTTTGCACTTCACAATCCCAAGTTCTACTTCTACATATTGGTTATAGGATTGTGCTAAGTGAGCTATTTGTGATCAAGTGTGATCATCTTTCTTCTTGAGCGAAGTTGTAGAGGCATCGGCCTCAAGCGAGCTAGTGTGCTCCAAGTGGTGTTGTGACATCACGAGAGATAGGACAAGTGTGTCCTTGTATTGGAGATCCAGTGGGATCAACAATAGTGGAAATCCTTCAAGTGTGAAGGCGGGGACGTAGAGCGTGGCTCGAACCTCGGAAACATATACTCGTGTTTGCGTTTGCTCAATTTTCTCTAAACTCAAACTCTCTTTAATTCTTGCACTATTTATTGTCTTTTATATTGCAAGTCCTTTTTAGTTGAGCTAATTGTTAAGTAGAATTTTTAATTCCGCATTATTGCCATATTCATATAGCCATCACCTATTCACCCCCCCTCTAGGTGATTTCAATTGGTATCAGAGCCTAACCCTAACTTTTGGTTTAACCACCTTAGGGAGATCCATACATTTGGCTATATCTTTTTGTTACATTTATATTTGTTGTGCATTCACTTTTGTATTCATGGCATCCCTTGACTTTTCTAGCATCAAGTCCCCACCTAAGTTTGATGGCTTGAACTTCCCTATTTGGAAGGTCAAGATGAACCTCTTTCTAAAGTCCCTAGGTGTTAGAGTAGCTAGGGCCATAACAAAAGAATTTATAGAACCTCTCACCGATGAGAGTTCATGGTCCGAGGACACCTCCAAGGACTATGAGGCAAATGCTAGAGCCCAATATGCCTTGACCCAAGCCCTAAATGAGGATGACCTATCTCGCATCATAAATTGCAAATCCGCATTTGAAGTTTGGAGTATTTTAATTGTGACTCATGAGGGAACGTCACAAGTCAAAAGATCTAAGATTGACTTGTTGCATTCTCAATATGAGAATTTTTATATGTTTGATAATGAGAGCATTGATGACATGCTCACGCGTTTCACCAAGATTACTAATGCCTTGTCTTCTTTAGGTGACGCAATTGATAATGACCAAAAGATAAGGAAGGTCATTAGAGCTCTTCCCAAAGCATGGGAAGTAAAGGCAACCACCCTCAAAGAGCTCAATGATAGGGAGGAGATGGACTTCTCCGGCTTCATCGGAAATCTCAAAACACATGAGATGGAGATGAAAGTAAGAGAAGAAAGGGAGGCGCCAAAGAAGAAAGCACTCGCCTTCAAAGCCACTCCAACCATCCATGACGAGGAAGACTCATCGGAAGATTGTGATGAGGACTTTACCATCCGGAAGGTGGGCAAGATGTTTTACAAGAGAGGGAGGCAAAGCAACTTCCGAAGAGGGAAACCTCAAGGAAGATTTGAAAGGAAAAGAGAAGAACCCGGTCCTTGCTTCCATTGCAAGAAGATCGGACATCTCATTGCCGATTGCCCCGCACTCCAAGCTACCACCTCCAAGAACGGCCCTAAGAAGAAGAAGGCAATGATGGCTACATGGGACGACACGGAGTCGGAATCCGAAGAGGAGAATGACGCCGCACACATGTGTTTCATGGCACATGGAGACGATGCATCTAAGGTAAACCTCGAAAACTCCATAGAAGATGATGAATTGACTATGGATGAACTTGCACAATTTTTTGAAGAACTTCAACATAGATATGAGATTTCGCAATCTCAAAATAAGAAATTAAAAAGAGAAAATGATACTTTGAAAAATAAAATTGATATTGTTGTGAAAGAAAAGGATGATTTAGCTAATGCTTTTGAGAAATTAAAAATTGATTTTGATAAATATAAAATATCCACTAAAGGAAAAACTCTTATTTCATGTAACAAAAATGAATTTTTGGAAATTCAAAAACGGGTTGATGTTCTAGATTCAACTCTTAAAAAATGTGCTTTTGATTTAAACAAGTTTGCATCTAGGTTTCCCAAAGGAGTAACCCAAGGGAAACACACTCACCATCAACATGCACGGAAACATGCACACACACATAAACATGCATTCATGTATGGTAGTGGTAGGATTTATGTTTGCACACATTGTGGCCGCAAAGGCCATCTAGAAAAATTTTGTTTTGCTAAACATAATATGAACAATAAACATGTTTGGGTTCGCCCCGGTACTAATCCAAAAGGACCCAAAAAGATTTGGGTACCAAAGACCCACCAAACTTAAATGATACAGGTGAGTCTTCATCCTCCAAGACTTAGGGGGAGACGGTGCCCGGGTGGTGGATGCATCGAAGCTCAAAGATCACATCGCGTATGCATCGCTATCATGGAGGCACCTATTTTGGAGATTGCCCTCGTTTGGTAACTTCTCCATTTAAAAGTGTTTATTTTGTTTATATATACATATGCATAGGATTGTTAGTTTACTTTTGTGCTATATTGATATATGTTAGTGTAAACTTACATTTCCATTATGCTTGTGTATATGCCTCGTTTGATATCTTGTATTTATGTCATATTTTTTTATGTCCACATGTCTAATTTTTAATCATATATCCATATACACCTATTTTGTCAAAAACTAAAAATAAAATATTTAAAATTTCATATTTTAAGCAAATACATTAGAGATGGCAATTGCGCACCTCAACTCATATTTAGAGGAATCTCGAGGATGAAGTTCAGAACCCGTCACCGGGTATTCGGCTTCAACATCTTTAAACCTTTGTTTTCTTAATATGTAAAAAAAAATTAAAATGTCTTGTGTAAAATTTTGTTGATAATTGTAAACAAATAGTGTTTTAAAACATGTGTTTAAAATTGGTATATTGAAAATATATTCTAATTTATTAGAAATTTTTGTATAATTTTTGTTAAATCTTTTGCTACTGTCAGGTTTTGGGCAGGACCGGTCGACCGGCGCTGAGAACCGGCCGACCGCCCTTGCCTGGAAGAAGGATTTTTCCCTTCTCTGTAGCCGGCCGACCCGTGCGGTCGACCGCTTCTCTGTCAGAGCTCTCGGGTAATCTCGGCCGACCCGTGCGGTCGACCGCTAAGGCTGTCAGAGCTCTCGGGATTTTTCGGTCGACCGGACCGGTCGATCGTGCGTCGAGAATCTGCCAACTACCCATCTATTTTAAGCCCTTTTCTCTCTCTCTCTCTCTCTCCTCTCATTTCTCAGCCGATCCCTTTTCTCCCTCTTTCTCCTAAAACCCCATTTCACTCATCTCTCTCTAATCCACTTCAAATCCAAGGCTCTTTCACTCGAATTTTCGCTGGATCATCATCTTCAGGTCTGATCTACGTTCAGTTTCAGGGAATTTCTCTATCTAAGGTTCTTGATTTCTTCCCTCAGGTAAAAATCCGATTTTTCTTGTGAATCTTGCTCTTTAGTCTTGTGTTCTTCAATCTCTAGTCAAGATACTTGTTTCATCAGTTGTTAGATCAAGCCCTAATTGATTTTAACCTAAATCCCTCAATTTCTCACCAAAATTTTAATATGTCTAAAAGATCTAAGAGTGACAAAGGGAAATCTGTAGTACCATCATCTTCTACCCCTAAAACCAAACCCCCTTTTGTCAATAGTCTTGTAGAAAATAGGTTTATTCTCCTTTCGGGGAGATCTATCATTTCAGGGAGGTGTGTAGTCCTCAAAGACTTTGAACATTTCAATATTCCCCAAATATTGAGAAATAATTCACTTGATCAATTTATGGCCATTAGAGAACCGGTCTACACCTCTCTAATACCATATTTCTATACAAATCTTGCTTTTCAGGCTAATCGTGTTAGATCCAGAGTTCTAGGGAGAGACATTGATATCTCCCTAGACCAATTTGCTAGACTTCTTCATCTCTCCTGTGGAGGAGTTGATATTTACTCTTTTGATCTTCATGATTTTGATTATCCGCCGGTGAGTCTGCGCTCACCGCGTCCACCTTGATCCACGGGAATGACAATCCCGGTTTAGTGAGGAACGAGGAGGTGAACAAGTTCACTCTCACCGCCCAAGTCCTCGCAAAATTTGTGTTCTACAATATTATGCCCAAATCGGGTGAATATAGTCATGCTCGGGGTCCAGTACCTTTAATTGTCTATTGCCTTCTTAAAGGCATTAAGATAAATATTCCCCGTTTCACCATCACTCACATGACTTCTGACCATGTACATGTCCCTGGGAGGCATTTGCCCTATGGGATGCTTATATCTTACCTCCTGAAACAACTTGGCTTTGATTTATCATCCGTAAAATCCTCTGAACCATCTGTCGACCTGAACAGTTCCCTCCTGAAAAGGATGGAAGCTGCGACTCGTCGTGCTGCTGCACAACAGCCGCCTGTTCCTCCTGTTCTAGGACCTTCATCTGGTCCAGGGTCATCATCTTCAGCTCCAGGTTCTTCCCTTCCCCCTGATTTCCAGACTCTCATTTCCTCTGAGCTTCGTGCTCAGTTTCAGGATCATCAGACTTGGGTTGATCAGCGTCTGAGCCAGATTTCAGCGGAGCACGCGGCATATCGCGAGGAAATGGATTCTCGCTATCAAGGACTTCGAAACGATTTGTCCTATGTTGCTGATTCCATGAGATACATGGATTTGCAATTTGGGGCAATCTACTTGAAGTACGACATGCGAGGCCCAGATCCCACACCGTATGCCCGACCGCTTCCTCCCTCCAGCCCTCCATTTCCTGTTAGGGCCCCTTCTGCTCCTACAGCTCCAGAGCCTGCTATTGCTGCTATCAATCCAGAGGAGGAGGATTCAGAGGAGGACGACGACGATGATGATGGTGATAAGCAGCTGGCTGAGGGTGATGCTGAGGAGAGCTCGTCTGAGGAAGATGATGATGATACTGAGTGACTTCCCCTTATTTGATGATGTTAAAAAGGAGGAGAGTTATTGATGGGAGAGACATTCTGGAGAGACATTTCATTTCTGAGCTTATATTTTGTGTGTTTGTATTTTGTATCTTTGTGTTGGACATCTCTTGTTATTTTTAGTATTGTGGACATGTACTTGATATTTGATGTTTGTGTTGTGAACATGTGTTTTTCTTTTATCTATGTACGAACATGTGTTATCCTTTATGGCATGAGTTATTTCTGGCATGGACTTGTATATGATTGCTTTATTATTTGTGTCACTTATCTATGCCTGAGTACCTTTTATGTATTTTTGTATATGCATGTGTTGAGGGGGAGCTTCACTTGAAGCCTCCACCCAAAATATTTGTAATAACTATATATGTTTTGTCATCATCAAAAAGGGGGAGATTGTTGGCCCAAAGGCCATTAGCCCGATATTTTGATGATAACAAACCATATTTAGTTATGAGTTTAACAATCTTGTTTAAAAGGATTTCAGGTTAAAACAAGTTGATTTGACGGCTCCACAATCAAGACTCACAAGTTTGGACGCCGCTAAAGATTTGCAATTCCCAAGCCAAGCATGGTAGAAAGCTTCGGGATCAAGACATTGAAGAAAAGACCAAAGATTTGTATTTTACTTTTCTTTTTAGACATTTTGTCAAAACCTAGATGATAGAATTAGATTATTTAGGATTGTCACTCACACACACTTAGTTTGCTTCATGACTTAAAAAGAATCCTTATTTCAGAATATTTTGTCAAAACTAAGTTGGAAATTAGTTTTAGGAATACCATGTTTTTGGAAAAACATTTTAGAGAAACAAGTTTTATTAAAGGTTTTTTATCAAAATGATCTAACATGTTTGAGCATTGATCTATGATCATACTCTTAAGTGTATTAGGACTAAAACATTATTTACAAAGTCCTTAAACTAAAAAGATCAGAACCTAAACCCTTTCCCAGTTTTCTGCAGAATCTGTTTTATCAGATCTGACAAAGGCCGGTCGACCGACGTGCACGACTGTGCATGTGTGCATGTCGGCCGACTGACTGAAATTTCCTGCACACAAAAGATGGTATTTTAGTTTTAAAAATAGATGTGCAAGTCTCAGTTCTAATCCGCGGTAGCAGGGCTATGCGGGTCGTGATCCTCAGGGAGGGACTGCGATGGAAGCGTTAAGCAAGTTTCTCTAAAGTTTTTATTTTTATTTGTTAAGTTAGAAAGGAAGTGGTATTTACAATGGGTGGTAGAAAAGAATATGGAGATGAGTTGTATTTAATCTACAAAAAAGAAAAGAAAAGAAAAAGAAAAAAAACTTATCTCTTTAGTCTGCTTGCCGTTTGAACCGTTGCGATGATTTCCCTTTTCTTGGAAGGTGTACAAGCACGGCTTATGGGATCGTCCGCCTTCTTAATCTACTCTACGAAATGAAAAAAACAAGCTATGAAGACCTGTTCATCGCCATTGGGCCGTCAAGGTTCCTTCTTCGGCTAGGTATTCTCGAAGCAGTTGGATCTCATGGTGGGCAAGACATTAGAGAACAAATAGAAGAAAGTAGATAGAAGATTAAAATAAGAATAAAAGAAACTAGAATAATACAAGAATAAAATAAAACAAGCCTTGATTCGATTATTAAACAATGGTGGAAAAATAACACTTACACCGACTGTCACCATCAGTACAAGCAGATCCCTTCCTCCATGAATACATCATCTCCTCTCAGCTTTTACAAAAAGAAAATAAAAAATATACAAAGGTGGAAAAGAAAACCTAAAAACCCTAACTTTGGCCCTTGGCTCTTCTCTGAATTGTGTACTCTCTGTGTTGCATCTGCAGGGATATTTATAGTGTTGGAAGATGTAGAGTCCTAGTACAACTCTCCCAAAAAGATCTTATCTCCAGAAATTCAAATCTGTCCTGCAACTTCTTATCATGTTGATCGCCGAAATCAGCTTATCTACGGATTGAATTGGAAAGTTTGATCAACATAAGAGTTGTAGGTCTTCAAGTATTCTTTCTGGAGCATCTTGAATCATCGGATTTGCATAACTGTAGCAAAAGTTATGATTTAAACACTAAAACGTGTACAGTCTGAATCCGAATTCTTTGAATTTTATCTTTGCACTCTCTTTGGCTTTTATCCTCATCCTGCAAGAGTTTAGGGTTGGGTAGAATTCTATCCTTCCCTCATCTTTAATAATTGCAACTTTAGCCCTTGCATAATTGCACTTTGACAATTGATATTTGCACTTGACTCTTGGGCTTCAAATATGGGCTTGGATCTGGGCTTTTGGGCTCTTTAAGCTTTATTTATTGTTAAAATAATAATTCGAGGCCTGCACACAATAAATTACAAAATATTAATAAATGTGCAGAATTAAATGAATAAATATGAAAATGTGATGGTAAATATGATGATAAAAATGCACTTTTCACTACCAATCACACCCCCACACTTATCTTTTTGCTCGTCCTCGAGTAAAAACAAAGAAAAAGAAAAATTAATCTAACCTAACTCACTTTCGTAGGAATCACGGTTGCACTTAGCACGTGCAACAAGCCGTTAAACCTCTAGGTTACCCTAGAGGACGAGTGTTGTCTCGTGAGGGTTTTCAGCGGATTGCACCCACAAAATCCATAAAAAGGAAAATATTTGAATTATTTTGAAGAGACTAAGTAGTCTATAAGTTTTAGGATTATCATTTTTATTCATTCTTCAAACCTAGTCTTTATAAAGTCAATTGTTATTCATTTTAGGTAAGAATTAAAATTGAATTTCTAATATAGTCTTTTTCGTTACCAAAAATCATATGCATCCTTATGTTTTTACTAGGAATTCCTTAACTTGGACTCTCATGCCTCTTTATATATATTTTTTTTCTTTTTTTTTTTTTTATTTTTTTAATATGTATAACGCATCTAATTTTCTTTCGTGTAAGCATCAAGGCTTCTTGAGGCCCTCATACCTAACTAATTGATTATTAGATGTGTTAATACATATATTATATTTCTTAGTCTTCTTAGGCTTTCTAATCCACCCATGTAACGAACTTAAAGTCGATGACTCCCAAACGGTTGGCTTTAGGGCACCAGGTGAGAAAACACCCCGCGGACTCAAATTCGAGTGAACTAGGCCCAAAACTAAGGACTTTATTTTATTTACTCACCTTTAGGCATGAATACTTATGCTTCTTGAGGCACATGTATCAGCTTAATTGGTGATATTTGTTTTTTTTAATTTTTTTTTTTTTTTATGAGGCACAAGGTCTTTGTCTTAGAATCCTAGATATGCATTTGGTATGCATATTTCATTAAGGTAAAAATTAAGACTAACTACTTATTCAATTTCTCTCCTATACCTAAAAATTTAAACAATTTATTTATTTTAACCAAGTTTTTAGAAATCCTAATCATGATTTTCCTAATCCTTAAAACTAACTTAGATTTCTTTCAAAAATAAGTCAAAATATTTCCTCTTTTTATAACAATTTTTTTTAAAATTTTTTTTAGCAATAGCATTTTTTTTTTTTTAGTTTTTACCTATGTTAGTATGTTAGTAAAGCCCACCCCCACACTTATCTCATGCATTGTCCTCAATGTATGAATGAATGCATATATGCATGAAACAGAACAAGGGAAGGCGGAAGTTACCTTAGGGTGGTGGTTCCGGAGGTGGTCTAATTGGTCCACGAAATGCGGCCCAATCAAGATAACAGATAATTTGGTAGAACCCACCAAAAACTTTCCTTACATAACCCACTAAATATATGTATAATCAGTTTTTAGTATTTCCACCCCATCAAATTTCTAAATTTCATAATAAATTTCAGAGTTAATTGTCTCAACCTCCTTGTCCCAAAATGGAGTATGAAAAGATGGAATTATTGACTTGGACATTATAGGTACGGGAACGAATACCGACTCAGGGAAGAAGCTCAAATCAAGTAAGGGCTCAGGAGTCGGGCTAAGTTCAGGAAGTGGGTCCAAGTCAAGAAATAGAAACTCAAGTCCACAATCTTCTTCCCACAATGAAATGTGACCTAATATGGGTGATATCTCTTTACTTCCAATATTAAGGAATTCTAGCTCATCGCCATACAATTCTTCAAAACTAAGGTCAACATCTTCCGTCAGAATTGTACAATCAGTTTCAGAAGTAAAGAGATTGTGAGAATCTAGGTCAAGTTCAATATGATCATCTAAAATGGGTGATTCAATTTCATAATGAATTGGAATAGGATCCAATGTTGACTCGGGAGAAGTGAAATCAGGTGGAGACACTGGAGTCATTATTGGATCAGGAAATAAAATTGAATCATCAAGTGGGAGATCATGATCATATTCATGCTCAAGTTCTATTTCAGGAAAGGAAAAACTTGCCAAATTATCAAGAATTGGAGTTTCGGCAAGTTCAGATGATGGCACTGAAATAGAATCTTGTTGTCCAAAGCAACTTGGTTCGTCGGCTCTAAGAGAGTGGTCAGCGATATCAGAATTTGCCGAACTGTAAGAACGCAAAGATTGAACCATCATATCTAAATCATGCTCGCGAGCTAATCTAGCCTGAGTCATGGCTTCAAGCCTCTTTTGGAATTGGATTTGGAAAGAGGAAGTGAGATCGTGATGAAGTTGTGAATCGGTGGACTCACGCATCATCATGTCTAAGATTGATGGTGGTTGTTGCTTGGACTCGTGCATACTCATCATTCCCCGATAGATGGTTTTCTATTCTGAATGGGTGGATCTGAGTATGAATCTTGGGAAGAATGTGGACTAGATGGATATGGAGGACAATTTGGTTGAGAATTAGACTTGGGGGACTCGAAACCCCATGAACTCTGTGACGAGTTGAAATTATTATGGAAATTATAGTCATAAGATGGGGGGTGTGGGTTATATTCATTCGGATAAGACCATTCTGGCACACTAGATTGGTCAAAGATAGGGTATGCCGGGTTGGTAATATCCGAATAATAGTTAGGGGTGTAATATGGATTAAAATTGGAATTATTCTTATATGCCATATCACACCAACACAAACACAACAAACAAAAAAAAAGAAAAATTCTAACCTAAGTTAGGGTAGACCTATGACCTAGACGACTCCTAACTGGTTAGACTGTCCACGGGAGGTAGGGTGTAGACTTTGACCACAAGTTAATCAGCCAGGTCGGGGCAAGAGTGGTGGGAGGTTTTCCGTCAAAGACGTTCCTTAATTAAATAACCACCACACTTCGGGCTTTCGGCCCTCAATCCCCTTCCTAGACACTGATTTGGCAGGAGTCAACTTCCAACACCGTTCCCCCTTAGGATAATCTCCTAATTGAGTCCGAGATGTCCCTAGAGCCAACGTCTACTCTTTTTTAGTTAGGCTTGGGTTAGTGAGTGCTTGGGATATGATTTTTGGGCTAAGGAAGGGTGATGAAATCCCCACCTTATCTTGTTAATGGGTTATGCCCGTAAGATGAATTAGTACAAGTGTACAAGATAAATAGATAAGAATCACTCAAAGCAGAAAATCAACCAAGAGATGAGTCCTATTCTACATGCAATGCGTACGTACCTTGCTTCTCCAGCACTCTTCAACAGTAAAAATAAAGGAATTGAAAAGACACGTGCCTAATATGCAAACGTCTAATCAATTTTATCTTTAACAACAAATAATTTATTGTTGAATTAATTAGCAGTATACAGGTTTATCACAGAACAAACCCAACAAAGCAGAAAACAGTATTTGCAAATTGCAGAATCCTGCAAAAATTTCAGTGAGTAATCCTCTACTGTTGTCGCGTTTCCGCGGCTATGGCCGCGGATCCGCGGCAATACAGTAGTCTCTGATGCTCTGCCTTCGAGCGCAGAGGCACAGAGGAGCTATATGTCCACTGCTGCTGCTGTATTTCTGTTTCCTGTTCTCCAAACCTGCAAACAGAAAAGAATAAAGAATTAATTAAAAATTAAAATTTTGTTTTAGAGATAAACTTACCGTCCCTCCCCGGCAACGGCGCCAATTTGTTGACTGAAATTTCCTGCACACAAAAGATGGTATTTTAGTTTTAAAAATAGATGTGCAAGTCTCAGTTCTAATCCGCGGTAGCAGGGCTATGCGGGTCGTGATCCTCAGGGAGGGACTGCGATGGAAGCGTTAAGCAAGTTTCTCTAAAGTTTTTATTTTTATTTGTTAAGTTAGAAAGGAAGTGGTATTTACAATGGGTGGTAGAAAAGAATATGGAGATGAGTTGTATTTAATCTACAAAAAAGAAAAGAAAAGAAAAAGAAAGAAAACTTATCTCTTTAGTCTGCTTGCCGTTTGAACCATTGCGATGATTTCCCTTTTCTTGGAAGGTGTACAAGCACGGCTTATGGGATCGTCCGCCTTCTTAATCTACTCTACGAAATGAAAAAAACAAGCTATGAAGACCTGTTCATCGCCATTGGGCCGTCAAGGTTCCTTCTTCGGCTAGGTATTCTCGAAGCAGTTGGATCTCATGGTGGGCAAGACATTAGAGAACAAATAGAAGAAAGTAGATAGAAGATTAAAATAAGAATAAAAGAAACTAGAATAATACAAGAATAAAATAAAACAAGCCTTGATTCGATTATTAAACAATAGTGGAAAAATAACACTTACACCGACTGTCACCATCAGTACAAGCAGATCCCTTCCTCCATGAATACATCATCTCCTCTCAGCTTTTACAAAAAGAAAATAAAAAATATACAAAGGTGGAAAGAAAACCTAAAAACCCTAACTTTGGCCCTTGGCTCTTCTCTGAATTGTGTACTCTCTGTGTTGCATCTGCAGGGATATTTATAGGTGTTGGAAGATGTAGAGTCCTAGTACAACTCTCCCAAAAAGATCTTATCTCCAGAAATTCAAATCTGTCCTGCAACTTCTTATCATGTTGATCGCCGAAATCAGCTTATCTACGGATTGAATTGGAAAGTTTGATCAACATAAGAGTTGTAGGTCTTCAAGTCTTCTTTCTGGAGCATCTTGAATCATCGGATTTTCATAACTGTAGCAAAAGTTATGATTTAAACACTAAAACGTGTACAGTCTGAATCCGAATTCTTTGAATTTTTATCTTTGCACTCTCTTTGGCTTTTATCCTCATCCTGCAAGAGTTTAGGGTTGGGTAGAATTCTATCCTTCCCTCATCTTTAATAATTGCAACTTTAGCCTTGCATAATTGCACTTTGACAATTGATATTTGCACTTTGACTCTTGGGCTTCAAATATGGGCTTGGATCTGGGCTTTTGGGCTCTTTAAGCTTTATTTATTGTTAAAATAATAATTCGAGGCCTGCACACAATAAATTACAAAATATTAATAAATGTGCAGAATTAAATGAATAAATATGAAAATGTGATGGTAAATATGATGATAAAAATGCACTTTTCACTACCAATCACCGACCGCTCGGGTCGACCGGGCACTTGTCAATGCTTTCTGTTTGTTTGGGTCGACCGGGCGGCCGACCGTTTTCCCCCAACGGTCAAAAATATGACCGTTGACGGTCGACCGCCGGGTCGACCGACAGTTGTCAGAAAAGTCTGACAGACTCTTACAGCTCTATTTTCTGACAGATTTTTTGTTGGGATCTCACCCCAACGAATTTCTCTGGCTGTTACCTAGTCTTTTCATCTCTGGCTGTTACCTAGTCTTTTCATCCCCTATAAATAGGTGGTCATTTCAACATGATAAGACACAAGATTTACATTCAATATTTACAAAGTTTTCAAAAGCCTTTTAGAAAAGATTTTCAAAGCCAAAAACTTCCAAACACCTACTTGAAGCTAATCCCTCTACTTCACTCTAGTCTTTTGCACTTAACAATCCCAAGTTCTAATTCTACATATTGGTTATAGGATTGTGCTAAGTGAGCTCTTTGTGATCAAGTGTGATCATCTTTCTTCTTGAGCGAAGTTGTAGAGGCATCGGCCTCAAGCGAGCTAGTGTGCTCCAAGTGGTGTTGCGGCATCACGAGAGATAAGACAAGTGTGTCCTTGTATTGGAGATCCAGTGGGATCAACAATAGTGGAAATCCTTCAAGTGTGAAGGCGGGGACGTAGAGCGTGGCTCGAACCTCAGAAACATATACTCGTGTTTGCGTTTGCTCAATTTTCTCTAAACTCAAACTCTCTTTAATTCTTGCACTATTTATTGTCTTTTATATTGCAAGTCCTTTTTAGTTGAGCTAATTGTTAAGTAGAATTTTTAATTCCGCATTATTGCCAAATTCATATAGCCATCACCTATTCACCCCCCTCTAGGTGATTTCAGTATCGACACCTGTCTTTTGTAAATGTCAACAGGCTCAAGGTTGAGACTTGTCTTTTGTAAATGTCAACAAGCTCGAAGTTGAGACTTGGCTGTCTGCCGGTTCAGAGGTCGCAATGACATAACCGATTGAGACGTCACCAAGCTCGAAGTTGGTGATACTTGTCTTTTGTAAATGTCAACAAGTATCGAGACCTGTCTTTTGTAAATGTCAACAGGCTCAAAATTGAGACTTGTCTTTTGTAAATGTCAACAAGCTCAAGGTTGAGACTTGGCTGTCTGCCGGTTCAGAGGTCGCAATGACATAACCGATTGAGACGTCACTAAGCTCGAGGTTGGTGATACTTATCTTTTGTAAATGTCAATAAGTATCGAGACCTGTCTTTTGTAAATGTCAACAGGCTCAAGGTTGAGACTTGGCTGTCTGCTGGTTCAGAGGTTGCAATGACATAACCGATTGAGATGCCACCAAGCTCAAGGTTGGTGATACTTGTCTTTTGTAAATGTCAACAAGTATCGAGACCTGTCTTTTGTAAATGTCAACAGGCTCGAAATTGAGACTTGGCTGTCTGCTGGTTCAGAGGTCGCAATGACGTAACCGATTGAGACGCCACCAAGCTCAGGGTTGGTGATACTTATCTTTTGTAAATGTCAATAAGTATCGAGACCTGTCTTTTGTAAATGTCAACAGGCTCAAGGTTGAGACTTGTCTTTTGTAAATGTCAACAAGCTCGAAATTGAGACTTGGCTGTCTGCTGGTTCAGAGGTCGCAATGACATAACCGATTGAGACGCCACCAAGCTCAAGGTTATAATGGAGTTTGGGAAAGGTCTCATTTTCACGGGGAGAAACGAGGGAATCACTGTCATAGGTTTAATGTTAACGTAACAGCGAAATGTATATGTGGTCTTACCATTCTATGGATGAGAATTGGTAAGTGATTTTGGAGAGCTTGTTTTCACGAGGAGAAATGAAGGAATCACTGTCATAGGTTTAATGTTAACGTAACAGCGAAATGTATATGTGGTCTTACCATTCTATGGATGAGAATTGGTAAGTGATTTTGGAGAGGGAATCAAATGGGAATAGGTCCCTTAGGATTGTTAGCAAATCCCCAGCTGTCAATGGGTTTAATATGCCTTTACCAACTACCGTTTGAATTGGGCTAGCCATGCTATTCCTCTCGGCATGATGAGTTATCGAGGACTTATGTTGGGCTTAAAGGCCAACATTTTCCTCTATCCTTAATCGTTAAGGATATTGGATCATCTGGTTAGCGTATGTGTAACCTTGATTCTCCTTTGAGAGAACCAGTATACGGCCAGGTTCCTACTGGTTTATGGTTGTATGATCTCGCTTGGAGGAAGAGAAAGGCTCTCTTTGCATGTACCTTGGACATAAAGGTCTTGATCAGAGGTGTAATGTTAACTTGATCATAAGAAGGATCCTTAATCAAGGATAGTACTTCTTTAAGAATTTGCCATTGATCGGCATCATGAGTAAGTTGCCGTCTGAAGTCATAAGGCGGTATGCTCCGTTTGAATAGACTGTTTCTATTACAAACGGTCCTTCCCATTGAGGCTGAAATTTGCCTTTGGTTTTGTGTGTCATAATCATCGGTCGTCTGACGGCTAAAACCAAATCTCCTTTCTGGAAGACTCTTTGTTTGACCTTTTTATTGAAGGCTTTTGAGATTCGAGCTTGATATAACTCGATATGCTGCTGAGCTTGTAGCCGCTTTTTATCTAGGGCTTCGAGCTCTTGAAGACGCAATCGATCATTGCCCTCTGATGTGATCTTAGTAGTCAGAGCAACTCGTAATGACGGCATCTGGATTTCCAAAGGTATGACTGCTTCACACCCGTACACCAGGGAAAAAAGGCGTATTGCCTATCGGTGTCCGAACCG
Organism: Agave tequilana; assembly: GCA_038442645.1. Lineage (NCBI taxonomy): Eukaryota > Viridiplantae > Streptophyta > Magnoliopsida > Asparagales > Asparagaceae > Agave > Agave tequilana. The sequence continues at coordinate 99,823 of JAVJIF010006449.1, forward strand.
TGGTTCGGTATGCCCAAAGACATTCACCAAGCTTTTCGTCCCAGTCTCGCTTATTCGAGGAGACGAATTTCTTGAGTAATTTGATGATTCTTTTGTTGAATGCTTCCGCCAAGCCATTAGCGGCGGGATTATAGGCAGTTGAAGCCACATTCTGGATTCGGTATTTATCGCAAAACCGATAGAATACTTGGCCTATGAATTGGGGACCATTATCATGGATGATCCGCCTAGGGACACCAAATCGATGGATGACATGGTGTTTGATAAAATTAACCACGTTAGAAGTTTTGACTTCTACCAGTGGTATGGCTTCTACCCACTTTGAAAAGTAGTCGGTTATTGCTAAGATAAACCGGTGACCTCTTGTCGAAGAAGGGCTGATTGGCCCTACGACGTTGATTCCCCATGCTTCGAACGGCCATGAAGCAACAGTTGGGTGGAGCAACTCCGAAGGCTGGTGTATGAAGTCCGCATGGATTTGGCATGCTTTACACCTTCGTGCATATTGGATGGCATCGGCTATCATGGTTGGCCAATAGTATCCAAGCCTATGCAACCTGTCTTTAAGCTTTGGACCTAGCTGATGAGCTCCGCAAATGCCGTCGTGTGCTTCTTTAAGCACTTCCTGTGCCTCTGAATTAGAAAGGCAACGGAGGAGGACACCGTCATATGAACGACGGTAAAGCGTCTTCAAAGTTGGATCGTAGTAGAAACGGAGAGACCTTCGTCTGATAGATGCCGCTTCTTTAGGATCGTCTGGCAGCAGATCATGTAAAGCATAGTCGATGAGAGGAAATCGCCAATCTCTTGGCTCAAGATCCGTTGAGATATTATAGACCTCTCTGGTTCTCAACATATGTTTAGAGCAGAGAAGGTGTCGGGTTGCCACTGTGATGTGATACTCGGTGTCGGCTGGTAAGGCTAATGTTACTGCTAACGCAGCCAGAGCATCTGCCTTGGTATTCTGAGATCGAGACACATGCCCGATGTAGAAACCTTCAAATAGGTTAGCCAATTCGATGGCTGTGTGGTAATAAGGCACCAAATCCTCGTGGCAAACTTCATATTCGCCTTTAACCTGATTGATAATCAGTTTTGAATCGCCGTAAGCTTCGAGGTAGCGTACCCCCATTCCATGGGCGAGCTGAAGACCAATGAGCAGAGCATTATATTCCGCTACATTGTTGGAGCATGACTCTGTCAGGGAGAATGCTCTGGGAAGGACATGATTCTGTGGGGAGATGAACACAACCCCCACTCCGGCAATGATCTTGCCTTTAGGGCCTATTCGTGATGCTCCATCAAAGAACATCTGCCACACTTCTTCTTCTGAGGTTGCGTTAGACTCGAAGACTTCATTTGGAATATCTTCGTGAAGTTTTGAGTGTTCCGGAACTGGATGAGCGGCCAAGAACTCTGCAAGGGCCTGGCCTTTAACCGCCTTCTGTGGGGTAAAGATCATGTCATATTGAGACAAAAGAAGCGCCCATTTAGCTAATCTTGAGTTCAATGATCCTGGCTTTGTCATGAGAAGGCGCAAAGGATTTACTCTGGAGATGACATGTATGGTTTGGCCGACCAAATAATGTCGTGTCTTTTGAACGGCGAAGACAAGAGCTAAACACTCTTTCTCGATAGGATTGTAGCAAGATTCTGCTCCTATGAGAGTCCTGCTCAGATAATAAATGGCCTGCTCGTGACCATTGTCGTCCTTTTGAGCAAGGAGGGCACCAAGAGAATGGTCCAGAGCTTTCGCATAAAGCAAGAATGGCTTCCCTGATATAGGGGCCACTAAGACTGGAGGCTTCGTGAGGTATCTCTTGATGTCTTCATAAGCTTCTTGACAAGCTTGATCCCATACGAAGGAAGCACTCTTTTTTATGAGTCGGATGAACGGCTGACAACGGCCTGAAAGGTTTGCGATGAACCTTCTGATATACGCCAATCTTCCTTGCAGGCCTCTAAGCTCTTTGAGATTCCTCGGTGGATGCATGCTCTAAATGGCTTTGACTTTGTCTGGGTCAAGATGAATTCCTTTTGATGTAACAATAAACCCAAGGAACTTGCCACTTGACACTCCCAAGAAGGATTTTGTCGGATTCATTTTCAGCTGATGAGCCCGCATTATGTCGAACATCGTTCTCAAGTCATGAAGATGGTCATCCTTGTTGCGGCTTTTGACAGCAATGTCGTCAACATAGCACTCTACCATTTTTTGGAGATGATCGCGGAAGATTGTACTCATTGCCCGTTGATAGGTTGCTCCGGCGTTCTTCAGTCCGAAAGGCATCACGGTGTAGCAATATACCCCTAAAGGTGTTCAGAACGAAGTATGTTTTTCGTCGTCGGGATTCATTTTAATCTGATTGTACCCTGAAAAGTCGTCCATGAAAGACATTCTTTCGAATCCACATATGTTGTCGATCATGACATCGGTGATGGGCAGTGGGAATTCGTCTTTAGGACAAGCCGTATTGAGGTCACGATAGTCGATACAGATCCGTATCTTCCCGTTCTTTTTGAGGACGGGGACGATATTAGCAACCCAATCTGGATGCTGTTCCTCCCGAATGAAGCCACATGCAATGAGTTTATGGACTTCGGCTTCAATAGCTTCCATAATGTTTGGGCGAAATCGACGTTGTTGCTGCTTGACTGGCCTGACGTTGGGCTTGATATTCAGACGGTGCATGGTGACTTGTGGATCGAGTCCAGGCATGTCTTCGTAGCTCCATGCGAAGACGTCTATATACTCCTTTATGAGTATTATCAATTCTTCTTTTTCTGTAAGTGATAAGCTTTCACTTATGAAGATGGACTTAGGGTGATCTTGACTACCCAAGTTGACCTGCATCACCTTATCTTCAGTAGGTGGTTTGCGCAGTTTGAATCTTTTTTTCCATTGGAAATCTAATTGCTGGGCCCATGGTTCCTTATCAGTAGCTTCTGCAGGCTCCAATTGACTGCTCGAAGTCATATTAACGGTGAGGTTTTCGAACATCATTCCCACACTGACGTCTGAGTCCCACTCGGAGGATGAGGCTGAATGTGATGGAATTGGTTCATCGTCTTTAAATTGAACTGTTGCTGACGATGTGGGTGTAACATATCCCAACCCCCTGCGTGTACTATCATAGTAATTTGCAGGCTTCCCTTTAGGCACAAAGTTCCGCATTAAACCGCGCCTTCCTTTTCCAAAATTCAGGCCTTCTCCATGCTTTAGGTCGTATCCCATTTTCTTCATAATATGGCGCGCAGGTTGCGCGTAATGGATGAATTGTGGAGTGCCTGAGTCTGAACTCGAATCTGCGGTTATGGATCCCCGTGGTTGGGTTCTACCGAAGATTATCGGTAACTGACCTTCTTTGGATGGAGGGATCACTAGCGTGGCCCCTTCTATAGCCTCCATGGGTGTACTGGATGCACTTGGTTTATGCAAAGGCATGTGCAGAGAGCTATCTGTAATGGATTTAAACAGCCCAACACTCGCAGGATAATCGAAAGGAATATTATCATTAATTACCCACTCACCTTCATCTTCTGAAGGAGTATTACATTGGGGATTATTAAGACATGTTATAATTGGTTCACCAATCAAAATGGCTGGCATGCCTACTTCAGATTCTAAATCCGCCTCATTGCCGCTTTCATCATCGTGTGGCAATGGTTCTTTAGATGCTTCACCGGTCTCTTGATACAGGAGAGCGTCAGTGAAGTAATTTTCTACCCCTTTGAATGGTTGCTTTTCAGCAAAGATAGTTCGTATTGTCGCGTCATCTTCAACATATTTGAAGCACTAGTGCAGAGTGGAGGGAACGATCTAGTTGGCGTGGATCCATGGTCGTCCTAACAGTAGGTTATATGACGTGTCAACGTCAATGACATAGCACGTCACTTCCGACTTCAGGCTCCCGATTTGGCAACGGAGTCGAATCTTTCCAAGTGGATGACTACTCTCGGCATTGAAACCGTATATTGTGGTGGTGGTTGTGGACAACCTATACAGCGGTATACCGAGGAAATAAAGTAACCTTTTGGGAATGATGCTGAGTGCGGACCCCGGATCGACTTGTACCCTTTCGATGCATATTGAACCGATATATCCGGTGTAGTATGGAGGTCGATCGTGCTTGTTATCTATGAGAAGCATGTCTTCCACAGTGAAGGTAATAGCGGGCACCTTTGACTGTACGTGATGACATTCCGGGCAAGAAGACTGAGCGTCATCTTTAGGGACCTCTGGCATATACGTCAGGAGTGATTGTGAATTAGCCAGCGCATCCCTGAGTGCTTCTCTTGTCTCTTTTGAGAGACGAAGCAGCTCATGTATAGTAATACGAGCCGGGATATTAGCCAATTGGGCCAATATGTCAAAACGAAAGGGCGTGTCCAGCCCTGGGCCTGAAGGCTTCTTCAGGACATGGTCGAACCGGACTTCATTAGGCTTCTCTTTTCCCTTGGTTGGAATCAAAGCGGATGCTGGTACTTGTACTGACGTCGTTTGCTGTTGTGTCTCGTTAGTAGCTTTCTCATACTATTTTAAGTATGATTTTCCGGATCGGGTACCCGTCGGCTGAGGTACATCGGCCTGCGTCGCGCAAGCGTGCTTTTCTCCTTCAGAATCACTGAGAGAAGCTGATGTGAAATTGTCATCGTCTGGCAGGATGGAGATGATATTGCAAGATTTTCCCTTCGATTTGGACTTCTTTGAATCCCACTGTATGTCATGGACAAGGTCTGGGTATATCCACATGACTTCCCCTGTCTCTAATGTCAAGGGAATAAGACCTCTATTATCCTGAGTTTTAGCCGCAGGATGTTTGACTTCCAGCCGTGGCGCAGGGACTGGATAAGTCCCGTCAGGAACTGTGACCTTTGGGGTTTTGCCAAACTCGAGGGTCACCATATTGGCGGTGACTTTCTTCTGCTCTGACTTTAGTGTCAGGACTCCGGCGTCGACCAAGGCTTGAATTCTATCTTTGAGGACATAGCACTTGTCGGTAGGATGGTGAATCATCCTGTGATAGAGACAGTATTTGAGATAGTTCGTGCGTCCTATCTCATTGGGACGTCGAGCTTCTGGTAGCTTCATTTTATTCCCTTTGTGGAGCAAATGGAATATTGTGACCACCTGATCGTCTCTGAAGGAGTACTGTTTTGGAGGGAACTTGGACTCCTGATTATTGAAGCCGCTCTTCTTGGCTTTCGACTGTACGTCCCCGGACAATTCTACGGACATAGTCTCTTTCCCTTTGGCTTGAGAAGACTGCGCCATAACGCCACATCCTTTATTGTTCATACTCCATTTGCCTTTAGGGGTAGATGGTTCGAACTTTTTAGCCGACTTTTCGGCTATCTCAGCTTGTTTGACCAATTCTTTCCAGGTATGGGCTTTGACAGCCCCCATGCGAACCTCTACTTGGTCCAAGAAGTTGTGCCTGCACGTTTGTAAGAGCATGAGTAATGGCATCCCTGTTGGGCACATCAAAGAAAAGTTTCTGAATCGCTCAATATAGTCACGGACAGATTCGCCCTTCTTCTGTACGGTGGAGAGGAGCTTGTCCATGGTTAATTCGGTATCATCCTCATAGAAACGAGAAAGGAATCGGGTTTCCAGGTCGATCCAAGAATTGACAGAGCCCGGAGGGAGACTTCGGAACCAGTCGAATGCTACCCCCTTTAAGGTGCCAATGAATAGCCTAGCCATAATAGCATCATTGTCTATAACATTACCGGTCTGAGATCGAAAATAGTAGATGTGTTGATTCGGTAAGCTCTTACCATCATACGTGTGCAACGTTGGTGGTTTAAACTTTGGTGGGTATGGTACTGAATCCCACTCTAGCGGGTAAGGACGGACTGCCCCTACTTTCTTTAATTTATCCCTCTGAGCTAGGGATGCAATTTGAGCTTGGAGGCCCTTAAGGACTTCAGCGTCTAAAGAAGAACCCTCCTTGGATTTCTCCGTCTTTGGCTGATCATTGCTAAAATGTTCCTCCTCATCATGATTGCTCCCGGCATCATTGTTATTTCGATTGCTGAGGAGTTGAGCAAGCATCTGTTGAATATTGTCCAGAGCTTCTTGCTGGGTCTTGAAAGTTTGCTCCTGAGCTTCCAAACGTCGACGAAGGTCGTCGTTAACATTATCAGCCATGTTGACTGACGCTCTGTCTGTTCGCACTGAGCTAACTGTCGCTGAAGAGGCGTACCCACTGTCTTCATCTTCTTCATCCGATGGTTGGAGTGCTCTCCTGGGCTCCGGCGAGGCTAGGGCCGTTGAGGAAGAAGGCTGTTCATAACTGTATGGTATCGCCACCCTAGATCGGGTGTTTCGGAAAACACCCTCTTCATGCACCAAGACTTCGCCTAAGCCTGGGCTGTAATCTGGATCTGGGGAGCTGTAGGGGGTGTCGTCAGATGCTTGTCTTCCCCTGCGCAGCTCTCGTCCCCTTCGGTCATGTTGACGGATGCAGAGGGTGGATCTCGTGAGATGCTCCTTTTATGATGTTTCACCGGGGCATGTACCGATAACCGATCAAAAACTGATCGTCGGCCTGGAGAAGTGGCGAAGATTGGTGCTAGCCGGCAATGGACCGAGTGGACTGTCACCAACTGACATCCCATTTGTTGACAACAGGAGGAAGAAGTTTGTTTATTTGTTGGAAATTCCCACAAATCAGACCCGCTCGGGCCTAAACGATCCAGCACAGAGGCTCTTTTGGATCGTATATAGGACGATGTCCTGCTCCTTTTATCCCTGCAGAAGGGATTAGCACTAAATAGTGCTTCAGTTCTAGCTTCGCCACCAGGAGCGAGTTTAGCGCTTGACGAACCGGAGAGCGGAGCACGCTGTGGTGCTTTACCCGCTATGCTGCTGCGAAGGCAATTAGCCTTGGATAATACTTTGGCTCTAGCTTCACGGTCATGAACCCTGCGCGTACGCTGTGGTACTGTAGTTTCGCTCATGAGAACAAGGCTGGCGCAAGGTGATCTGCTTTTGAATTGGACGACGGTATGATTGCCGTTGTGACTTCGCGATTAGCAGCATTGTTAGAGCAGACAGGCATCTTGCCTTTTTCTTCGCAAGAGAGGCGCGGTTTTGGCGTAGCTACGCCTGAGGCTTCGGCCAGAGACTTCTGTTTAGGCCTCCATATTCGCTTTGGTAGAGGATACTTAGGTTCGCAAGGAACCTGATTAGCCACATGCGAGGCTGAAGGGTGTTGGCAGATTTCTGCTTCTGGTTCCTGCTTCGAAACCTTGGTCATGGAGACCTTTCTATGCTTCCGTGCTCGAAGCATTAGACCACCCCCAGAGAGAACTTCTTCAAATCTTTCTTGGTCGAATTGAATGACCAGGTTCTCGAAAGTGAAGGACTTGGACTGCGGGCGTGCTTCCTTGTTGTGCCAGAGAACCGCAGTAGGTTCGCAGAGAACCTTTTCTGTCTCCGCAGAGACTTTCCTTGAAGATTTAGCCAGAAAGGCTCTGGCTACACCGGCTTTTCTGAATTCGACCCGAAGGTCTGTTCGTCGCATTGCGACACTTGATTCTCGGTAGTGGAGAATTTCGTCCCCAGCGGAGTCGCCATCTTGTTTTCCATATAATTTGCAAAGGGGAAAACTTACAATAAAAAGAGTTGAGGAGCTAAATTACAAGTATTCTTAAAAAGATTACAAGTAGATCTCCTCAGAGATTCTGGAGAAGTGTGCCGATAGGAGTCTGGTCAGCGCGCGACCACTTTGTCCCTTTGACGATGCGAGCGATGAGATTCCCTTCTCGCCTGGTTCGGGGAATCAGAGAACAGAAGGTTGGTAGAACCCTCTTGCTACTTCTCAAAACCGCCTTCAATTAGGAATTCTTTCTCGCTTGGTTCCGGAGATTCCTTGAGAAGAAGGTATTAGGATATCAGCACCCTGATTAGAGAAGCAATTCTCTATAAAGTCTCTGAATTCAAGAACGCACGGTGCTTTGTGAAGAAGTCTCTGCTTGTGGAGTCTTCTCTCTTGCGTATCGCCTCTCTCATCTCCTCTCTCCTTGTGCCCCTGGTGGGCTATTTATAGGGAGAGCAGGGGTATAATTGTCCCTTGAAAATATAGAAACAGATCGAATCAAATCTGTTTAAAATCAGAAAGTAGCCTTACTGCGAGGCTAGGATCAGCTTCTGCGAAGCTAGAAATGGCAGGTCGGTTGATCCTCTTGATCTGTTTTGATCCTTTCCATATCGTTGGAGGATTTTCCCTGATCTTCTTACTCATTTTAGAAGAGTCAAGAGATTATGGCAATCAACTGCCCAATTTGATCTCAGATTTGATCTTGATTGAATTTGATCTTGATTGAATTTGATCTCAATCCTGATTAGATTTGATCTCATCTGGAGATTTAATTGGTCAAAGGTTGACCATAGCAGACCAGCAGCGGCGCTGCCCGCTTTGAACTCACAGCGGAGCTGGAGGCAGTATTTGGCGAAGTCAGAAGAAGGCTTCTTCGGCGGAGCTAGATGTCATATGTTGCGAAGCTACCATATACCCTTTCTGTGCAGTTGCATGTGGCTTCAGGCGAAGCTAACTCTCTCTGCGGAGTTGTGCTTCAGCAATTCAGGCGAAGCTATAAGTTAGCTTCCTGGCGGAGCTTTGAATGGCTTCAAGGCAAGTTGGATGATCTTAGCCTCTCAGGCGAGGCTATCCCTTTGGGCTCATGTAATGCTAAGTGCTAGCATCTTAGACCTGCTGAGGTCTGTTCAGAGACAATCCGGGCTCACTGTCTACTTGCTGGATCAGTGGAGTCCAATTTGCTTCCTTATCCTTCGGAGATGGGTGAAAACTGGTCGTCAGCTTGTCTGTCACCTGTCTTTTGTAAATGTCAACAAGTTTAGACATTGTTCGGGCCAGTAAGAATCTTGTCTTTTTTAAGTGTCAACACTTACAAGGTAGACTGGCTTATATTAGAAGATTCATTACAAATCTCTCAGGCTACTGTCAATCGTTCACCCGACTCATGAAAAAGGGTGCTTCCTTCGTATGGGATCAAGCTTTCAGGAAGCTTATGAAGACATCAAGAGGTATCTCACAAAACCTCCGGTCTTAGTGGCCCCCACATCAGGGAAACCATTCTTGCTTTATGTGAAAGCTATGGACCATTCTCTTGGTGCCCTCCTTGCTCAAAAGGACGACAATGGTCACGAGCAGGCCATTTATTATCTGAGCAGGACTCTGATAGGAGCGGAATCTCGCTACAATCCTATCGAGAAAGAGTGTTTAGCTCTTGTCTTTGCCGTTCAGAAGACACGACATTATTTGGTTGGCCAAACCATACATGTCATCTCCAGAGTGAATCCTTTGTGTCTTCTCATGACGAAGCCAGGATCATTGAATTCAAGATTAGCTAAATGGGCACTCCTTTTGTCTCAATACGACATGATCTTTATCCCTCGGAAGGCGGTTAAAGGCCAGGCCCTTGCAGAGTTCTTTGCTGCTCATCCAGTCCTAGAAAACTCAAAACTTCACAAAGATATTCCAGATGAAGTCTTCGAGTCCAATGTAACTTCAGAGGATGAAGTGTGGCAGATGTTCTTCGATGGAGCATCGCGAATAGGCCCTAAAGACAAGATCATTGCCGGAGTGGAGGTTGTATTTATCTCCCCACAGAATCATGTTCTTCCCAGAGCATTTTCTCTGACAGAATCATGCTCCAACAACGTAGCGGAATATAATGCCCTACTCATTGGTCTTCAGCTCGCCCACGGAATGGAGGTACGCTACCTTGAAACTTACGGCGATTCAAAACTGATTATCAATCAGGTTAAAGGCGAATATGAGGTCCGCCACGAAGACTTGGTGCCTTATTATCACACGGTTATCGAATTGGCTAATCTGTTTGATGGTTTCTACATCGGGCACGTATCTCGATCTCAAAATACCAAGGCGGACGCTCTTGCTGCATTAGCAACAACATTAGCCTTACTGGTCGACACTGAGTATCACCTCACAGTGGTAACTCAACACCTTGTATGCTCTAAGCATATGCTGAGAACCCGAGAAGTCTATAATGTCTCCACGGATCTTGAGCCGAGAGATTGGCGATTTCCTCTCATCGACTATGCCTTACATGGTCTGCTGCCAGACGATCCTAAAGAAGTGGCATCTATCAAACGAAGGTCTCTCCGTTTTTACTACGATCCAACTTTGAAGACACTTTACCGTCGTTCATATGACGGTATCCTCCTCCGTTACCTTTCTAATTCAGAGGCACAGGGAGTGCTTAAAGAAGCACACGACGGCATTTGCGGAGCTCATCAGCCAGGTCCAAAGCTTAAAGACAGGTTGCATAGTGACTGAGATTTACCTGTGCAACAAAATAAAGAAGTTTAGATTTAGAAATAATAGTGCAAGGTTCTCAATTCTAATCCGCGGTAGCAGGGCTATGCGGGTCGTGATCCTCAGGGAGGGACTGCGATGGAAGCGTTAAGCAAGTTTCTCTAAAGTTTTTATTTTTATTAGTTAAATTAGAAAGGAAGTGGTATTTACAATGGGTCGGCAAATAAAGAATTGGGAGAAGTTGTGATTTAATCTAAAAAGAAAAGAAAAGAAAAAGAAAACTTACCTCTTCAGTCTGCTTACCGTTTGAACCGTTGCGATGATTTACCTTTTCTTGGAAGGCGTACAAGCATGGCATATAGGATCGTCCGCCTTCCTAACTATGAAATAAAAGCAACTTTGAAGACCTGTTCATCGCCATAGGCCATCAAGGTTCCTTCTTCGGCTAGGTATTCTCGAAGCAGTTGGATCTCATGGTGGGCAAGACATTAGAGAACAAATAGAAGGAAGTAAATACTGAGATACACAAGATTAAATAAGAAGAAAAGAAAATAAAACAATACAAAAATAAAAGAAAACCTCGATTTGATTATTAAATAATGGTGGAAAAATAGAACTTACACCGACTGTCACCATCAGTACAAGTAGATCCCTTCCTCCATGAATACATCATCTCCTCTCAGTTTTTTCAAAAAGAAAATAGAAATTTACAATGGAGGAAATAAAATCTAACCTAGAAGAAAAACCTAAACCCTAGCTTTTGGCCCTTGCTTGCCTCTGGACGACCCTGTACGTTGCACTGCAGGGGGTATTTATAGGTGCAGAAGGCCGAAGAGTCCCGGATGAAGTTGCCCACAAAATCTGTTGCCTGATCTCATCCATACTGCCGCAGAATTGCGGCTTTTGCCGCAATTCTGCGGCAAAAATGTGGCTGTTGGCCACGCGCTTTGGCGCGTGGCCTCTCCTGGTCCGTCCATGTGGGCGCCTGCTTCTGGAAGTATGATCCTGGCTCTTCATATTGGGATTTCGAGATAACTTGATAATCAAGTTACCTAGATTTTGAATTCTCCCAATCTCTTTTAAACGAATTTCCTTATCTCTGCACTCTTTTCATTCTCATCTGCAAGAGTTTAGGGTTGGGTAGAAGTCTATCCTTCCCTTATCTTTGATATTTGCAACTTCAACCCTTTGTGTATTTGCACTTTGACAATCTGCTATTTGCACTTTGACTCTTGGGCTTCAAATATGGGCTTGGATCTGGGCTTTTGGGCTCTTTAAGCTTTATTTATTATTAAAATAATAATTCGAGGCCTGCACACAATAAATTACAAATTATTAATAAATGTTCAGAATTAAATGAATAAATATGAAAATGTGATGGTAAATATGATGATAAAAATGCACTTTTCACTACCAATCACACCCCCACACTTATCTTTTTGCTCGTCCTCGAGTAAAAACAAAGAAAAAGAAAAAGAAATGAAAAGTTAATCTAACCTAACTCACTTTCGTAGGAATCACGATTGCACTTAGCACGTGCAACAAGCCGTTAAACCTCTAGGTTACCCTAGAGGACGAGTGTTGTCTCGTGAGGGTTTTCAGCGGATTGCACCCACAAAATCCATAAAAAGGTAAATATTTGAATTATTGAAGAGACTAAGTAGTTTATAAGTTTTAGGATCCTCATTTTTATTCATTCTTTAAACTTAGTCTTAATAAAGTTAATTGTTTTCCATTTTAGGTAAGAATTAAAATTGAATTTCTAATATAGTCTTTTTCGTTACCAAAAATCATATGCATCCTTATGTTTTTACTAGGAATTCCTTAACTTGGACTCTCATGCCTCTTTATATATATATATATTTTTTTTTTTTTTTTATTTTTATTTTTTTAATATGTATAACGCATCTAATTTTCTTTCGTGTAAGCATCAAGGCTTCTTGAGGCCCTCATACCTAACTAATTGATTATTAGATGTGTTAATACATATATTATATTTCTTAGTCTTCTTAGGCTTTCTAATCCACCCATGTAACGAACTTAAAGTCGATGACTCCCAAACCGGTTGGCTTTAGGGCACCAGGTGAGAAAACACCCCGCGGACTCAAATTCGAGTGAATTAGGCCCCAAAACTAAGGACTTTATTTTATTTACTCACCTTTAGGCATGAATACTTATGCTTCTTGAGGCACATATATCAGCTTAATTGGTGATTTTTTTTTCTTTTTTTCTTTTTTTTTTTTATGAGGCACAAGGTCTTTGTCTTAGAATCCTAGATATGCATTTGGTATGCACATTTCATTAAGGTAAAAATCAAGACTAATTATTTATTCAATTTCTCCTCCTATACCTAAAATTTAAACAATTTATTTATTTTGACCAAGTTTTTAGAAATCCTAATCATGATTTTCCTAATCCTTAAAACTAACTTAGGTTTCTTTCAAAAAAATAAGTCAAAATACTGTCCTTTTTATAACATTTTTTTTTAAATTTTTTTTTCAGATTTTTTTTTTTTTAGCAAATTTTTGTTAGTTTCTACCTATGTTAGTATGTTAGTAAAGCCCACCCCCACACTTATCTCATGCATTGTCCTCAATGTATGAATGAATGCATATATGCATGAAACAGAACAAGGGAAGGCAGAAAATTACCTTAGGGGGTGGTTCCGGTGGTGGTCTAATTGGGCCAAGCGTTGCTACCCAATCAAGATAATGTAGTAGTTGGTGAAACCCACTAGAAATTTTTCGTCTATAACCCACTAAAATATATGTATAATCATTTTTTAAAATTTTCACCCCATCAAATTTCCATAATTCATAATTAGTTTCAGAGTCAATTGTGTCAGCCTCCTTGTCCCAAAATGGAGTATGAAAAGATGGAATTATTGACTTGGATATTATAGGTGCGGGAACGAATACCGACTCAAGGAAGAAGCTCAAATCAAGTAAGGGCTCAGGAGTCGGGCTAAGTTCAGGAAGTGGGTCCAAATCAATAAGTTTAAGCTCAAATCCACAATCATCTTCCCACAATGGCATGTGACTCAATGTTGGTGATTCAAGTTCAGGAATGATAGGTGTGGGAATCAAAACTGACTCTAAAAGATTACCTAAGTCGGGTAACAAAACAGGAGTCAATAATGATTCGGGAATTTGAACTTGATCACAGATTTGAGAATCTAGGTCACATATCTCATTGGGTTCAATGTTATAAAAATCAGAACTTGCCAATTTATCCATGGGACTTTCAAAATTGCACAATTGGTCAAGTTCAATATGATCATCAATTATAGGTGACTCAATATCATGATGAATTGGAACAGGATCCAATGTTGACTCGGGAAAAGTGAAATCAGGTGGAGACACTGGAGTCATTATTGAATCAGGAAGTAAAATTGAATCATCAAGTGGGAGATCATGATCATATTCATGCTCAAGTTCTATTTCAGGAAAGGAAAAACTTGCCAAGTTATCAAAATTTGAAGTTTCGGCAAGTTCACATGATGGCACTGAATTAGAATCTTGTTGTCCAAAGCAACTTGGTTCGTCGGCTCTAAGAGAGTGGTCTGTGATATCAGAAATGGCCGAACGGTGAGAACATAAGGATTGAACCATCAGATCTATGTCACGATCACGGGCTAATCTAGCCTGAGTCATGGCTGCAAGCATCCTTTCATAGTCGATAGGTGCATCATGCTGTGATTGGACTTGAAAAGATGAAGTGTAATCGTGATGAAGTTGTGAGTCGGTAGACTCACGCATTATCATGTCTGCGATTGATGGTAATTTTTGCTTGGACTCGTGCATACTTATCATTTCCCCGATAGTGGTATTCTATTCTGAATGGGTGGATCAGAGTATGACTCTTGGGAATATTGTGGACAAGGTGGAAACGGAGGACAAGTCGGTTGAAAATTGGACTCGGGGGAAGCGAAACCCCATGAACTCTGTGAAGAGTTGAAAGTATGAAAATTATGGTCATAAGATGGGGGGTATGGGTTTTATTCATTCGGATAAGACCATTCCGACACACTAGATTGGTCAAAATTATGATATGCCGGGTTGGTAATATCCGAAAAAGAGTTAGGTGTGTAATATGGATTAAAGTTGAAAAAATTATTATATACCATATCACACAAACACAATCAAAGAAAACAAATAAATAAACAAATAAAAAAAATTCTAACCTAAGTTAGGGTAGACCTATGACCTAGACGACTCCTAACTGGTTAGACTGTCCACGGGAGGTAGGGTGCAGACTTTGACCACAAGTTAATCAGCCAGGTCAGGGCAAGAGTGGTGGGAGGTTTTCCGTCAAAGACGTTCCTTAATTAAATAACCACCAATCTTCGGGCTTTCGGCCCTCAATCCCTTTCCTAGACACTGATTTGACAAGAGTCAACTTCCAGCACTGTTCCCTCTTAGGATAATCTCCTATTGAGTCCGAGATGTCCCTAGGGCCAACGTCTACTAATTTTTAAGTTAGGCTTGGGTTAGTGAGTGCTTGGGATATGATTTTTGGGCTAAGGAAGGGTGATGAAATCCCCACCTTATCTTGTTAATGGGTTATGCCCTTAAGATGAATTAGTGCAAGTGTACAAGATAAGTAGATAAGATTCACTCAAAGCAGAAAATCAACCAAGAGATGAGTCCTATTCTACATGCAATGCGTACGTACCTTGCTCCAGCACTCTTCAACAGTAAAAATAAATGAATTGAAAAGACACGTGCCTAATATGCAAACGTCTAATCAATTTTAATCTTTAACAACAAATAGTTTACTGTTGAATTAATTAGCAGTAAGTAGGGTTATCACAGAACAAATTTTAACAGAGCAGTAGACAATATTTGCAATTTGCAGCAACCTGCAAAAATTTCAGTAAGTAGTCCTCTGCTACTGCCGCGGATCCGCGGCTATTGCCGTGTTTCTGCGGCTAAGTAGCAGGCTCTGCTGCTCTGCCTTCGAGGGCAGAGGCACAGAGTTGCTATATGTCCACTTCTGCTGCTGTTTTTCTGTTCTCCAAACCTGCAAACAGAAAAGAATTAAAAGAATTAGTTAATAATTAATTTTTTTATTAGAGAAAAACTTACCGTCCCTCCCCGGCAACGGCGCCAATTTGTTGACTGAGATTTACCTGTGCAACAAAATAAAGAAGTTTAGATTTAGAAATAATAGTGCAAGGTTCTCAATTCTAATCCGCGGTAGCAGGGCTATGCGGGTCGTGATCCTCAAGGAGGGACTGCGATGGAAGCGTTAAGCAAGTTTCTCTAAAGTTTTTATTTTTATTAGTTAAATTAGAAAGGAAGTGGTATTTACAATGGGTCGGCAAATAAAGAATTGGGAGAAGTTGTGATTTAATCTAAAAAGAAAAGAAAAGAAAAAGAAAACTTACCTCTTCAGTCTGCTTACCGTTTGAACCGTTGCGATGATTTACCTTTTCTTGGAAGGCGTACAAGCATGGCGTATAGGATCGTCCGCCTTCCTAACTATGAAATAAAAGCAACTTTGAAGACCTGTTCATCGCCATAGGCCATCAAGGTTCCTTCTTCGGCTAGGTATTCTCGAAGCAGTTGGATCTCATGGTGGGCAAGACATTAGAGAACAAATAGAAGGAAGTAAATACTGAGATACACAAGATTAAATAAGAAGAAAAGAAAATAAAATAATACAAAAATAAAAGCAAACCTCGATTTGATTATTAAACAATGGTGGAAAATAGAACTTACACCGACTGTCACCATCAGTACAAGTAGATCCCTTCCTCCATGAATACATCATCTCCTCTCAGTTTTTTCAAAAGAAAATAGAAATTTACAATGGAGGAAATAAAATCTAACCTAGAAGAAAAACCTAAACCCTAGCTTTGGCCCTTGCTTGCCTCTGGACGACCCTGTACGTTGCACTGCAGGGGGTATTTATAGGTGCAGAAGGCCGAAGAGTCCCGGATGAAGTTGCCCACAAAATCTGTTGCCTGATCTCATCCATACTGCCGCAGAATTGCGGCTTTTGCCGCAATTCTGCGGCAAAAATGTGGCTGTTGGCCACGCGCTTTGGCGCGTGGCCTCTCCTGGTCCGTCCATATGGGCGCCTGCTTCTGGAAGTATGATCCTGGCTCTTCATATTGGGATTTCGAGATAACTTGATATTCAAGTTACCTAGATTTTGAATTCTCCCAATCTCTTTTAAACGAATTTCCTTATCTCTGCACTCTTTTCATTCTCATCTGCAAGAGTTTAGGGTTGGGTAGAAGTCTATCCTTCCCTTATCTTTGATATTTGCAACTTCAGCCCTTTGTGTATTTGCACTTTGACAATCTGCTATTTGCACTTTGACTCTTGGGCTTCAAATATGGGCTTGGATCTGGGCTTTTGGGCTCTTTAAGCTTTATTTATTATTAAAATAATAATTCGAGGCCTGCACACAATAAATTACAAATTATTAATAAATGTGCAGAATTAAATGAATAAATATGAAAATGTGATGGTAAATATGATGATAAAAATGCACTTTTCACTACCAATCACATAGGCTTGGATACTATTGGCCAACCATGATAGCCGATGCCATCCAATGTGCACGGAGGTGTAAAGCGTGCCAGATTCATGCGGACTTCATACACCAGCCCTCAGAGTTGCTCCACCCAACTGTTGCTTCGTGGCCATTTGAAGCATGGGGAATCGATGTCGTAGGGCAAATCAGCCCCTCTTCGACAAGAGGTCACCAGTTTATCCTGGCAATAACCGATTACTTTTCAAAGTGGGCAGAAGCCATACCACTGGTAGAAGTCAAAACTTCTAACATGGTGAATTTCATCAAACACCATGTCATCTATCGATTTGGTGTCCCTAGGCGGATCATCCATGATAATGGTCCCCAATTCATAAGCCAGGTATTCTATCGGTTCTGCGATAAATACCGAATTCAGAATGTGGCTTCAACTGCCTATAATCCCGCCGCTAATGGTTTGACGGAAGCATTCAACAAGACAATCATCAAGTTACTCAAGAAGTTCGTCTCCTCGAATAAGCGAGATTGGGATGAAAAGCTTGGTGAATGTCTTTGGGCCTACCGAACCACGGTTCGGACCCCGACCGGTAATACTCCTTTTTCCCTAGTATACGGATGCGAAGCAGTCATACTATTGGAAATCTAGATTCCGTCATTACGAGTCTCTTTAATGACTAGGATCACATCAGAGGACAATGATCGGTTGCGCCTCCAAGAGCTCGAAGCCCTAGATGAGAAGCGACTACAAGCTCAGCAGCATATCGAGTTGTATCAAACTCGAATCTCAAAAGCCTTCAATAAGAAGGTCAAACAAAGAGTCTTCCAGAAAGGAGATTTGGTTTTAGCCGTCAGACGACCGATGATTATGACACACAAGACCAAAGGCAAGTTTCAGCCTAAATGGGAAGGACCGTTTGTAATAAAAACAGTCTATTCAAACGGAGCATATCGCCTTATGACTTCAGACGGCAATTTACTCATGATGTCGATCAATGACAAGTTCTTAAAGAAGTATTATCCTTAATTAAGGATCCTTCTTATATCCAAAGAGAGCCTCTCTCTTCCCCAAACGAGATCGCGCAGCCATAAACCAGTAGGAATATGGTCATACGTTGTTTGTCTCCAAGGAGAATCAAGATTACACATATGCTATCCAAATGATCCAACATCTTTAACGGTTAAGGATAGAGGAAAATGTTGGCCTTTAAGCCCAACATAAGTCCTTGACAACTCATCATGCTGAGGGGAATAGCATGGCTAGCCCGACTCAAACGGTAGTTGGTAAAGGCATATCAAACCCGTTGGCAGCTGGGGATTTGCTAAAAATCCTAAGGGACCTGTTCCCATTTGATTCCCTCTCCAAAATCACTTACCAATTCTCATCCATAGAATGGTAAGACCACATATATAGATCTTTCCATCCATTTCGCTGTTACGTTAACATTAAACCTATGACAGTGATCTCCTCGTTTTTCGCAATGAAAACGAGACCTTTTTCCCAAATTCCATCAAAACCTTGAGCTTGGTGGCTTCTCAACCTGTTATGTCATTGCGAGCTCTGAACCGACAGATAGCCAAGTCTCAATTTTGAGCCTGTTGACATTTATAAAAGACAGGTCTCGATACTTGTTGACATTTACAAAAGACAAGTATCACCCTTTCAGTCCGACAAGGACTACCTTGAGCTTGGTGGCGTCTCAATCGGTTATGTCATTGTGACCTCTGAACCGGCAAACAGCCAAGTCTCAATTTTGAGCCTGTTGACATTTACAAAAGACAGGTCTCGATACTTGTTGACACTTACAAAAGACAAGTATCACCCTTTCAGTCCGACAAGGATTACCTTGAGCTTGATGACTTCTCAATCGGTTATGTCATTGCGACCTCTGAATCGGCAGATAGCCAAGTATCACCCTTTCAGTCCGTCAAGGACCACCTTGAGCTTGGTGACTTCTCAATCGGTTATGTCATTGCGACCTCTGAACCAGCAGATAGCCAGATCTCACCTTTCAGTCCGACAAGGACTACCTCGAACTTGGTGGCGTCTCAATCGGTTATGTCATTGCGACCTCTGAACCGGCAGGTAGCCAAGTTTCATCATTCAGTACAAGTAAGGACTGTTTCCTCAGAAGGCTGAAATACAACTTGGAAGCGACAATTCAGAAAGTAGAACAAGTTGGAAACACGACAGAAAGGTCAAAATAAAATTACTTTTATTAATTCCAAAAAGAAGTGATACATGGAGGCACATATATTACAAGCTATAGGGGTGCGTCATAAGATTTGATCAGTCCCTCAAGAATGGTCAGCCTTGTCTTCCTATCATCAACAGCCCTGACAAGAGCCTGCTGAAGAATCACCTAGAGGGGGGGTGAATAGGTGATGGCTAATCTAATGGTCACTTAATGCCAAATAATGCAGAATTAAAAACTATTATGACCTAAACAAAATATTTAAACTAAACACCACGTATAACACAAGAGTGTAGCCGAATTCCTCGTGAAGGGCTCTGGACTAACTCCTCTAGATTCCCCTAGATAAGGGTTGAGGTGCCGCGTTGGCTCTCTTGGTTGAATACAAGGTTAGCAAACAATCCCCAAGCAAGTATAGCAATTAAGCACAAATGTATATCATGCATATAAAGATAAAGACACGATAAGTATGCAAGATATAAACAAGTAAGGGAGAGAGAGAAAGAGCAATCGCAAACATAAGGGATTTGTTTCGAGGTTCGAGCACACTTGCTCTACATCCCCGCCTTCGACACACGAAGGATTTTCACTAAAATCGATCCCAATGGATCACTCCTCGGTGCCGCAACACCTACAAGCTCTCGGACTCCCTAGCCCGTACACACCGCAAGCCCACCGGCTCGCCGAGGCCGCACCTCAAACAACAAGTTCGCACCCGAACTCGAAACAACGCGGACACACACGTCCGCCTCCTCAAAGTACAAAGAAAGGTCTTAGGTGATCACAACACTTTGATCACCTAAAAACTATCTCACTACAACACTCCTATAAGATGAATAATCAATGGGTTGCTCAAGTGTTTGTGTGAGAAAACAAGGAAAGAGATGGTGGAGGAAAACTCAAGAAATTCACTTTTACACTCTTGATAAACTTTTCTTTTGATTGAAAATATTTGCTCTCAATTTTGTGGAGAAAAACCTCTTGAAAGAGTGGGAAAAACTGGCTCTAAAATTCTCCAAAAGTCTTAAAGAAAAAAGCCCCCAAATGACCCTTTTTATAGAGTCTGGAAAACTAGTCGTTGGGGTCTGACAGAACTGTCGGTCGACCGCCCGGTCGACCGGCCAACGGTCATATTTCAAACCGTTGTGCCATCGGTCGACCGGTTGGTCGACTGAGCCAGGATACAGAGAGCAAGTCTCTCGTCCGGTCGACCACTCGGTCGACCGGGGGCTTTCCAGAGAGCAGAGCTCTCTGGACGGTCGACCGGGTTGGTCGACCGGCCCTCCTGCCAGAACTGGCGTGCACATCTGTGCACGTCGGTCGACCGTGACGGTCGGCCGACTTCAAGCTGCGGTCGACCGTCCCGGTCGACCGGCTGAAGCCAGTACAGAACTGTTATGGGATTTAAAACTAAGTCTTTTTGATTGAAATAAAATCCCATAAAATATAGAAAAATCTACAAAAATAGTTTTACCAATATACTATGATAAACAAACATGCTTGCACAAAATCAAGGCATGCTACAAATGATTTGGACTATTTTTGTAATATGAAAAAATGGCTTAAATGAAAAACAGTATTTTCCAAAACTTGTTTTTCTAAAACTTATCTTTTCCAAAACTTCTCCAAATACAAAAACAAGATATTTAAACAACTTTGAAAGCATAGAGTATATGGATATGATCCACTACATAAACATGGTGAAATATCTATGTTTTTAACATTAAGCTTTAAACTTGATTTTGGTTAAAACATGTATATAAGAAATACCAAAAACCAAACATGTATTTTCTAAAATAGAAAATCTTTTGTAAAAACAAACCTATCAAGAATGTATGTGTATATAATATACTTGAGCAATCCACCAACTATTCTATCCTTTACATTTTAATCTAAACAAAATCTTCTAAAAACAAACCTAGACACAAGTCTTCATCTTCTTGAAGTCTTCACTTGAAGCCTTCTTGACTTGGTCCAAACACCGTGCAAGCTCCAAAACTTGACTTCAAATCCTTTGTTGAAGCTATGCACTGACTAAGATCTTGATCATAAATCTGTCACTAATGAAACACAAGATCATTAGTACTATAACTACATGAGTTAATCATCATCAAAACTAGAGTGATGGGCCTTCGGGCCAACACCTGTGACCTCAGCTCAGCCTCATTAAAGCTCGCTGTCTGGGCCAAGCGAGCTTCAACTTCAACCAAGGTTGCCCTCTGAGCTAGCTCTCGCCGCAAGAGTTCGTCATTCTGAGCCTTAAGCTGCTCAAGCCGCGCAGTCTCTTCAAGACGCACTGGTTCAGCCTTGGATATAAGAAGATTTGCCTTCCTGATCATCTCCTTGGCCTTTTCAATTTTATCTTCAGCGTCAAGAAGAGCGCTGCTAGAAGCATCTATGGCGTCCCCGAGCTCGACCTTCCTCGTCTCCAAGGATTTCAAGTCTGAAGAAAGGGCCTTAACGGTTTCCTGAGCGGCGAGATGGGCTTCATGCGTTTGAGCGACAAGGTGCGTAAGCTGCTCATTAACCGAAGACTCCAGGTCTGAATGGCTGAGACGGCGCCATTCCTCTACATCCCTCTCAAGTCGGTCTACCAGGAGTTCCAATGTAGTGGCCTGGTCGTCCCCTCCGAAGTCTCGAATACTCTCGATGTTTCGGGAAAAGACCACCTTTAGAGCAGAAAATGAAGTAGTCAAGCCTTTCAAAATCAAAGCAATGGATCGCCTCAAGTTCTTATAAAAGCTATCAACTAATTCGGCCAGAAATTCATTCTCGGCCTCAATCACTCCTGGCAGACGGGTAGCCTCTAAAGATTCCACCGGCTTTATCGACACCACCGTGGAAGGAACGGTAGAAGCACTGGCTGTAGCAACATGAGAGATCGTCGGTGATCTAGGACGAGTCTTCATCAAAATCAGTACACTAGCCACGACCGAGGTCGGACTAGTGACTACTTCTGGGAGAACGGGCTCAACCACCAGCGTCGGGGAAGTAGGACTTGTAA
The DNA here is from genome assembly GCA_038442645.1 of Agave tequilana. Classification (NCBI taxonomy): domain Eukaryota; kingdom Viridiplantae; phylum Streptophyta; class Magnoliopsida; order Asparagales; family Asparagaceae; genus Agave; species Agave tequilana. The sequence goes on from JAVJIF010006449.1 coordinate 121,833, forward strand.
TCACCCTCAGCTCCGCACCTGGCAAGATAGATGGAGCCGGCGAGGCTAAAGGTACCTCACTCGTTGATATAGTTGGAAGTGAGGTTGCCTCCGTGACTACGGTCCCCTCAATCTCTGTTCCTCCGCCTGGTTCAGGCTGATACGAGGGCCGGTCACCATACAAAGCATCCAACTCAGCAGCATCCGCTGCGGTCGAAGCGCTTATTTCACCCCTGGATCCCTCAGAAAGACGGGTGGGCTCTCTTGAAGTCGACACACCCAGAGGCGGAACACCTGCAATAAGATTTTGTTTAGGCAGGCCACAACAAATAGCAGGAGTCAAAAGGTCAAAACAGTACCAAAAGATGATGTCGCCTCAATCGTCTTGGCGGCTGCATCAGTTTCTACGCGCTCCATTGGAAAATCTTTGGCGGAATCAACACGAATGGCCGGCCCTCCTTCACTTACCGAACCCTCCGTGGTCCACCCAAAGGAGCTAGAAGTTTCAGGATTTCCTTTCGAAGTCCCGGGGCCCGAAGGGCCTACATCAGTCGCGTCATCTCCGGATTCTTCCAAGACGGCGAAATAGCCAGCCTCAGTGCCTGAATCATAAAGCAAATAATGAGTTATCCGGAATACATGAAAAGCATATTACAAGGACGAAACTGATCTTACCCGGACCCGGAGTAACTTCGTCAGTCGTCGGTTCAGGAACCGACGGTTCAGCTACTAATGGGGCAGAAGGAGGAAGTGCCGCAGAAGGTTCGCCCTCTGCAATAACCATAGGAGCGTGACGCCGGGGCTTCTTCACCAACTGCTTCCTACGAGATCCACCCTCCCGCTTTCTTTTGAAGTGGACGTCAGGATCCTCTTCCTCCACTTCTTCTACATCGGCATGTTCTATGGAGGCTGTCCCCACCACGCCAGAAGCAGCTGCTGGAGCCTCAGCACCTGTCTCCGCTTCAAAGCGAGGACTCCCTGCGTCCGAGGCTTCGCTGTCATCGACAGCAACGAATTCCTCTATGCCCGGGACGCGAACCCTCTTACCCTCATTTTTCTCACAGACCTTCCGCTTTGGCCACTGAGAAATTAACTTCACACCCGAAGAATTAACAGAGAATCCAAGGGGTGTGGAGTTAGAAGTTTCATACCACTGGCAGAAGCCCAGGGTCGTCAGAAGGTTAGGAGTCCTCAGCGGCGTGCACAGCCGCACCTCGGTACAGCCTGTGATAAAGAACCGCCAGGCACTGGCTCCATCAATGAGGCTCCCCATGAAAGCCAGATTGCTCTTTGGGTTGCCACATACAGTTGGTCATAACCAAACTGACGGGCGAACCGACTTGGAACGTAAGGCTCCAAGTAGCAGGTGTCCCCGCTTCTATACAATAATTGTGAGGGCCGAATGCTGACCAGCCACTCAAAAACTCCCCGGCTTAACGACGTTTGCCCTTCCCCCACGTCCTTGAACTCTTCACCGTAGCCTGCATCCTGAATGTATGGGAAGCAGCGGAAAAGGCTATAGACGTCATAGCGGCGCAGCAATTTACGAGCCTCAGCCACGCAAGTCTTCTGCCATGAACATCCTTCGAATCGGCGGAGAAGCGCCGTTCGAACACCTTCTGGGGGTCCTCTCCGGCTTCAATCAAGGAGGGACAGTGCAGGGCGAACCACGCCATCAAATAAGTGTACGACAGACCTATCCTGGGGTTGGGTCCGTCGCGGGGCAAAACAGTCCCCTTTCCACGCTTCGTCATTGGCGGCCTATAGAAAGCCTCTGTCAGTGCGCGAAGGCCTCTCTGAATACAGCACACCATGGCCGGAAGAAGTCCTAGAGAACGACCATGGACTAAACGAACGGCGGGCAACAAGACAGTCGGATGAATGACGTCACCCGAAGAAGACGGCACCACACACCTCTTCAATCAGACAGTCAAGAAACCAGCCAGTAGTGCCTTTCGGGACATCGGCCTACGAGCCTAGTGATGGAAACTCCGAAGGATATCACCTTTCTCATAAGGGTCGTCATCTTCTCCTACAATTAGATCCCGTTGAGAATGCTTGTGCATCCGGCTAAAGATGTCTTCGTCAGCAACTCCGCAATGAGCCGCTTCAGGAGTGTTATCCATATCGGGGAACAAATAATCTCCCCAGCTCTTCAAGCTGCATGAAGTTCCCTTACTATTTCCATGCATGCTGGAGCAAATGTACAAATGGCACATCAACTCCCGGTAGGTCTCAAACAAGGCGGGCTCCTGCTTCTCCAGAAGCGCCAATTCCGCTTCGCATGAGAAGTATTCTTCATATGGGAAGGATCCCAAAGGCAGATCAGAGACTTCCCACATCTCATGTAGAGCCATGCCCAGTTCGCCAACAGGGGTGAAGAAGGTCCCTGTAGCCGGGCAGTATAACTCGAAGATGGCATAGAAGCACGCTACGCTCATCTGAATGCCGTAACAGGTCGCCCTGACGGCCTCATAAAGGTTCAGCCTCTCCAGGTCCTCCTCGAAATGAGCGAGGACATATTGAGTCAAATCCCTCCACCATGCCTTCAGAGGGTGAATCCAACCTGGAGTCCTGAAATCAGTGGCTGGATAGTTCCCATTAACTTTAAAGAATTGATTGCCAAAAGTTTGTGCCACCGCAGGATTTTCTCCCACTGGGATCTCTCGTAGTACATTCCCAGGGTGTAGGCCTATTATGCAACGAGGAGGCCCTGCTCTTGTGTAACCAGGAGAGTGAAGCATCAATTTTCCTACATGGACGGATTCGGTACTCTGACTCACTTGCCACGGCATCTTCCGAGCCCTCGTCACGCATTGGAAGAAGGATAGAGGAAAGTGCCGCTTGCTTGACGGAAGATAGAACTTCTCGCCATCCATTAGAAAAATCCATTGCCCCTCTCCGCCCAGCAGCTGGCGATCATGGTCTGGCGCCGCGTTTCCAAAGATGAAGCCGGGCTTACGATGGATTCTTCGATCAGAATCTTCAAGAGGAGTAGTAGTCAAGATGCTCCTCATGGTGCGCTGGTCCCCACCATAAATAAGCGTGTCCCGAGAAGGAGAGCTCCGCTCGCTGAACAGAGAAGCCTGCCCTTGGAACTGCAGGCTAACATTGCCATCTAACCCCCTGGCTGTGCCAAACAGGCTGTTCAAAGGACCAGGAGTGTAGTGCACTGCAAGAACAAAGAAAAACCATGATTAGTTCATCAGCCGAACAAGGGCTAAAACAAGAAAGCAAAATTTGACAAGGCATAGCCTCGCTCTCTGAGCGAAGCTGGCCTAACGATAGCTTCGCCCCGAAGCTTAGCTTCGCAGCTGCAGCATAACTCCGCATCCCACACGAAGGCAGGATGCAGGAAAATATCCAAGTGTTAGCTTCGCTCTAAAAGCTTAGCACAACAGAATGTGACACAGCCCCAAGGGCTAACTTCGTCAGAAGGATATTATGGTCTAAAGATCATTTTAAGGGCATTAAGGTCCTTTTCTGTCAAATTTCAAAGGACAGCCTCGCATCCTGTTATTCAACAGGATGTAAACCGCCTAAAGGATAGCTTCGCCTAGAAGCTTGAAGAAGAACTCTTCAGTTCTTGGATTCCCGATCAAGAAAGCAAGGGAAATTCAGGGAATTGAATTCCCTAAGAATAATAGATCATAATTGATCATTTTTGGGTTCATCCAAAGATAGCCAGAAATTGGCTTTAAGAGAGAGACGGCAGTCTCTAATCGAAAGGGAAAGATCCCTACCGGCGATTGGTCGTTCGATGACCGGAGGAGGAAAGGACCCTCCGCTGCAGAAGTGGCCCGCTCGTCTCTTAGGAGCCATTGAAGAACAATGCAAGTTCTTGAAGAAGAAGAAGAAGAAGAAAAGAGTCAAGTGCTCTGTAAATTTCAAAGAGAAGTGTTGCCTTCTCTCTCAGCCCGATGAGGCTTTTATAGGCTAATGATCGCCTGAAACGACGCCTCGAAAATAGTAAAAGCTATCGTTTCAAATTAATTTGAAATGGCGCCTAAAGCACCTTCCTGAGAAGCGCTGATTCAGCCCCACTAAGGGCTAACTTCGCCACGAGTCAAATGCGGACTTCGCACGATGCATCAATAACTTCGCCGAAAGGCCTACCTTAGCTCCGCTAAAGGCACAGTCCGAACTTCGCGGAAAATTTATGCTAGCTTCGCTGGAAGCTCGTCCCTGATTCAGAAAGGATTGTCCTTAACTTCGCGTGAAATCTAGTTCCGCCAGACCAATTCAAGCGTTCTCAAATCAAAAAGAAGGCATAGCAAAATCAGATAAGCAGAAAATAAATCTTTATTGATTTAAAAAGAAAGGTACATTGATGCTACTACATCAAGGTTGTGTTTCATACAACAGAATCATTTGCTCAAAAGGCATACAAGTGGTCTTATCTACTTTCAAGCGGAACCAACTGGACACGAAAGGCCTTCCTCCTGCACAAGGCCGTAATCCTTCACATAATGGCAAATGGTGCCACCAGGACAGATGGTGTCACCAGGACAAGGCTGTAAGCCTTCGCACAAGAATAGATGGTGCCACCAGGACAGATTGTGCCACCAGGAAGTTGAACCTTCCGTAATCAAAATTGGCAAAGGAAGTTGGATCTTCCTTGATGAAATTTGGCAATGGAGGATCCGATACCTTACAGGTGACGTCCGATTTCCTGAAGTGGATCATCTCGGATAAGCGACTACCAGCCTTGCCTCGAAGTGGATCATCTCAGATAAGCGACTGCCAACCTCTTCTGCGAACACACATCAGTTGCCCCAGTTTGTTCCTCCTGCTTTGGATTAAAGTTTCAACCGGAAAAGCAAGAGGCAACTTCTTGACCTCTTTCATCAGAACAAACGATTGGCGAACACAGTTCACTGCAATACAAGCTGGAAACAAGTTAGCAGTAAAATCAAAGGAAAGTGCAAGCGTGATACGCTAAGTCAAGATTTTTGGGCGAAGCAATTTATATCCGATTCAGTTGCAGAATGGATTTCAGATTCAGTTAAGCAGAGGATAGCCTCGCTTGCACAATGATGATGGGCTAACTCAGCATAAGCCAAGTCCAGCCTCGCCTATATGGCTAAGCCAGACTGATCCTGAGGGACGCAGTCTTAACCCCACCTATATGGCAAGACTGGCTCAATCTTGAAGAGACTAAGTCCCAAATTTTTGCCTAAATGGCGAACTTAACACATACGCAGTGATCTTTCTTTGATCAAGTCAAAAAGATAGCTTCGCTAGGAAGCTGGGCTGAAACCCTTCTCTGCAGATCAGTCCAATACAAATAAAGGACAAGGGAAATCAATCCCTGAGGCAGCTGTTAAAGCTAAATTAAGGGAGTTAAACTCCCTAAAGGTGATCAGTCTATTGGCGAAGTCTCTGGATGACCGAGACTTACCGGTCCTTAACCGGGTAATAACCAGAGTGGGCATCCCCACTAGTTCAGAGATCTGAGTATCTCTCTCAACCAAGAGAAGAGAAGAGAAAAGCAGACCGCTTCTCTTCAGAGGACCTCAAGTGTCCTATTTATAGGCCTCATGGCCTGAGCGCTGCCGCTTCAAACATGGAAGCGCAAGCGATTTTAAGGCATTAATTGAGCCTTGAAAAAGGGAACGGTTTCCCTCGAAACTGTACAAGAAAGAAATGATCTCCCTCATTAAGGTATTTATTAAGCCTGGAAAAAGGGAATATTCTCCCTCGAAAACGCACAAAGGAGGAATGATCTCCCTCGATTAATGCAAAAGAGGTTATTATAACCTCGAATAAGGAGCGATCCTTCTCGTAACTGGCCGAAGGCTGTGACCTTGGGAAAGGGAAGATGTTCCAAAGCGAACTTGTTCCGGGAAGCTTGGACGCGGAGCTACTCAGACGCGGAACTACCTAGACGCGAAGCTACCCAGAGTCGCGAATCTACACGATTCTTCGGCGAATCTATCCCAAAGCAGGATTAAAAGCGAAGCTGAACTCAACCACCATGGCGACGTTCGTACTTCACATACCACCGATCAAAGCAATTCAAAGTATTTCAAAGTCTGAGCCATTGCAGACTTCCAAAAACTTTGAAGGGGGTCTTGTCGACACTCTAAAAAAGACAAGATTCTGACTGGCCTGAACAATGTCTACACTTGTTGACATTTACAAAAGACAAGTGAAAGATAGGCTGATTGGTCTGAGCAATGTCTAAACTTGTTGACATTTACAAAAGACAAGCGATAGACAAGCTGACGACCATTCTATACTTGTTGACATTTACAAAAGACAAGCGACAGATAAGCTGACGACCAGTTTTCACCCATCTCCGAGGGATAAGGAAGCAACTTGGACTCTACTGATCCAGTGAAGCAGACAGTAAGCCCGGATTGCCTCTAAACAGATCTCAGCAGGTCTAAGATGCTAGCACTTAGCATCGCATGAGCCCAAAGGGATAGCCTCGCTTGAGAGGCTAAGATCACCTAACTTCGCCTTAAAGCCATTCACAGCTCCGTCAGGAAGCTAACTCATAGCTTCGCTGGAAGGGCTCAGTTAACTCCGCAGAGAGTTAACTTCGCTTGAAGCCACACGCAACCGCGCAGAAGGATGTTCGGTAACTTCGCCACAGACGACATCTAGCTCCGCTGAAGAGCTGTCTTCTAACTTCGCCACAGACGATATCTAGCTCCGCTGAAGGGCTATCCTCTGACTTCGTTACATGCGCCATACAGCCCCGTTGTGAGCTCAATGCGGGCAGCACCACTGCAGGTCTGCTATGGTCAACCTATTGGCCATTTAAATCTCAGGATGAGATCAAATCTGATGAATCAAGACCAAATCTAATCAAGATCAGATCTGGGATCAAATTTGGCAGTTGATTGCCGTAATCTCTTGACTCTTCTAAAACGAGTAAGAGGATCAGGGAAAATCCTCCAACGATATGGAAAGGATCAAAACAGATCAAGAGGATCAACCGACCTGCTACTTCTAGCTTCGCAGAAGCTGATCCTAGCCTCGCAGCAAGGCTACTTTCCAGATTTGAACAGATTTGATTCAATCTGTTTCTATATTTTCAAGAGACAATTATACCCTTGCTCTCCCTATAAATAGCCCTCCAGGGGCACAAGGAGAGGGATCTGAAGAGAGACGGCATGGAACCCCTGCGCACGAAGAGCTCCACACACGCAAAGACTTCTTCACGACTTCTCGAGAGGACGCACCGCGCGTACAAACAGAGATCTATTCTCTTGAATTCAGAGACTTTTAGAGAGCTGCTTCTCTAATCAGGGTGCTGATACCCTAATACCTCCCTTCTTCTCAAGGAATCTCCGGAACCAGGCGAGAAGGAATTCCTTAGTGAAGGCAGTTTGAGAAGTAATAAGAGGGTTCTACCAACCTTCTGTTCTCTGATTCCCCAAATTAGGCGAGAAGGGAATCTCATCGCTCGCATCGTCAAAGGGACAAAGTGGTCGCGCGCTGACCAGACTCCTATCGGCACACTTCTCCAGAATCTCTGAGGAGATCTACTTGTAATCTTTTTAGAATACTTGTAATTTAGCTCCTCGATCCTTTTTGTAAGTTTTTCCCTTTGTAAAATTAATGGAAAACAATATCCTATGAGACAAGGGTGTGAAGCCCTAGATATGTTGGTGAAGTGGAAGGAGATGATGGAGAAGCAGACTGGTAGGAAAATTAAGGAGCTACAAATCAGTAATGTTGAAAGATACAGGAACCAATTCCTATGATTTGGCCAGAACACTGGTATTGGTACTCACTTCACAGATGGATTACATGGTTGGTTAAAGAGATAAACTGTTCCTTGCTGGAGAAGGCTCGGCGGTTGTTATCTAATGCACGATTAGACAAGTCGTTTTGGACTAAGACGATTGTGTATGCTAGCCATCTCATAAATGGATTGTCATTGACTACGATAGGAGGTAAAACTCCACTGAAAGTTTGGTCTCTACTCAAGGTCATGAGTTGCCGTGGGAATTTGGAAGTCCAGACTACTTTAGTGTCAAAGATGGCATGGTAAATCTGCGAGTAAAAAAGTTTGTGTTTTTGGGTGTCAAAAGAAATATGAAAGGCTACAGGTTATGGGACCCCAAAAACAAGAAGATCGTGTTAAGTCAGTATGTCATATTTGATGAGACTTCAGGGTTGAAGTCTACCGTCTCTCAGCAGGTGGAGAGGACGAAGACCAAGAAAGTATCGCAGCAGGTGGAGGTTGATGCTACTCCACCATCTCCAGTTGGTTCAGTATCAGTGAGGACTAGGGTGAGCAGAGTTCGGTTATAACCGAAATAACCGACCAAAAACCGAAACCCGAACCCGAACCGAACCGAACCGCTCTAATTCGGTCGGGTTTCGGTTTTGTGTTCCAAAACCCGAATAGACCGAACCGAACCGAATTTCTCACCCTATATATTAACCTACTCAATTCAATTTAGTGAATCATATAGTTCATAATAAAAACTGGTGGAAACTTATCTCATTAGTTTTAGTAATATCATCTTTTTTATGTTGAATATGTGAAAGCAATATTAAGTACATCATCACAATTGAGAATAATATTTATATTAATATAGTTCTTTTTTTCATTCTTATTATTAAAAGTTAGTAATAATTATATGAGTTTTGATATAAGAGCTCAAATACGGTGTAAAAGTTTTAGAATATGAAATTTTCAATTCACATTAAGCTTAGAATCTTTTTCTTATTTCTAATTTAGGTAATAGATATTTGAGATTATAATATTAAAGGATGATAACATAGTGGTGATTAAAAAATGTAAGAAATGATGGCAATATATTGACCTAACCGAAAAAACCGAAAAACCGAACCGAACTGAGTTGATTCGGTTCGGTTCGGTTACTAAGTCTAATCGGTTCGGTTCGGTTTTGCAAAAATTAATAAAAACCAAACCGAACCGACCGATGCTCACCCCTAGTGAGGACTTCACCGTAGGTGGCACCGAGTGAAGATCATGTAGCCAGTTTTGATGCTGAATAAATTGAAGACATTGATGAGAATGTCAAATTATTTGCAGCCATTAGAACCAAGATAAAATCACGAAAGTGGGTGAAGAAGCATGAATCTCAAGTTTGTGACTGCGACAAACTCAAGTTGAAGGCCGTTGTTCTCCATGATGGTAGTGAGGAGGTTCATATGACTCAGCCAGGTCAGTTCGCTGCTGAAGATTCAGTTACAAGTGCTTGAACTTGATGGAGCTCATTTCAATGAACTACGGTTGGTTTGATCCCTTGGGCAAGGTAATGCATGTATGTAGGGGGAGCTAACTTAACGTCTCTCCTCTTCATGAATGTATATCACATATACATCTATCTTGTTTATTTGCCTTCACCCCTTAGTTGATGAGTTGACAAAAAAGGGAGAAGAATTTAGAGAGTTTATATATGCATGCTTAATATTTGTTGTTTATTCATATATATGTATTTAGTTTATATGCTTTATTGAATATCTTTATTATTTTTTTGCTATGCATGATTTAAGAGAGAGCTTCTATGAGGCTTAACGTTAATCCATGCATATATAACTCCATGAGTTTTGTCATCATCAAGAAAGGAGATATTGTTAGCCCAAAGGCCCATCACTCTAGTTTTGATGATGATTAACTCATGTAGTTATACTACTAATGATCTTGTGCTCATTTAGTTTCAGATATTTGATTAAGATCTTAGTCGGTGTTTAGCTTCAACAAAAGATTCAAAGTCAAGATTTGAAGCTAGCACGTGTTGATTCAAGAGCTCGCGCTTCAAGATCGCATCAAGTACTCAAGAGGAGTCTAGCTCTTTGGATCAAGTTTTGGACCAAGTCAAGATGGAGAAGAAGATTTTCAAGAGAAGATTTTCAAGATTTGAGTTTAGTTTTGTAAGTGTTAAGATTTGTGTTTTAAATAAAATGTAAAAGGATAGATTAGTTGTGGATTGCTCAAACTTACATACACACGCACACAAAATATATATGTGTTTTCATAAGAATAGCTTTGATTTTAGAAAATACCGTTTTGATTTTGAGTTTCAAAATAGATATCTTTATGTTTCATAAATAGAGTTCATCAAAACAAGTTTATATATTTTATATGTATATTGGATTTCATTTATATACATTGTTAGTTTAATTATTTAGAAAAACTTATTTGATGTTTCTATATCATGTGTTTAAGTTTTGTTTAAGTCAAAACTTATTTTGAGCTTAATTATCAAAAACATAGATATTTCATTTTATATGTGTATTAGATCATATCCATACATACTGTGCTTCAAATGAGTTTTAAATATCTTGTTTTTGTATTTATACAAGTTTGAGAGAAATTGATTTTTCATTTCAAAGTTTGGTTTATGAAAAATTCAGTTTCCGGTTTAAAGTTTAATTTCTATATCACAAAAATGGTTCAAAAAGTTTATAATATGTGTTGATTTTTTATCGCACATATTTGTACTTCAGCGTATTTCAATGAACTGATTTTTGTGAATTTTATATGATTTTATGGGATTTTATAGGATGTTAAAAGACCAAGTTTTAATTCGTTTAATATCACAGACCTGAGCTTCTAGCGGTCGACCGACCTGTCAACCGAGCCAGAACTTGGTCGACCGATGTGCGCAGGAAACGTGCACAAGCCTGGCTTGAGGGCTGGTCGATCGGGCGATCGACCGGTCAGAGAGCAATGCTCTTTGGTTCTAGCCTTGGTTGATCGACCGGTCGACCGACATGTCAAGATCTGGGTGTGATCGATCGACCGTCCGGTCGACCGACAGGTCACCTGGCCTGGGGTTTTACCCTAACGGCTAGTTTTTGTAGCTCGATAAAAGGGGCTGTTTTGGCTAGTTTTTTATAAGATTTTGGAGAAGTTTTTGAGCCAGTTTTTTCATCTCTCTTAGAATTTTTCTCCACTTATTTTTCGACTAAAACTTTCATATCAAAAAGAGAATTTTAAAGAGTGTTTATCTTGTATTTTCAAAAGCAAATTCCTTAAGTTTCTTACCATAAATTCTATCTAGTTTTCTCATACAAGTTTGATCTTTCCATTGCTATATTCATCCTATATGATACTTGTTGTGAGAGTTGTTTTTGTGATCAAGAGAAGTGATCACAAGTGTTCTACCCCCTTTGATTTGGAATTTGTAGAGGTGCAGCCTCGGCAGGTTAGTGTGCTTGTGTGTATTGTTTTTGCGGAACAAGTAAGGGACTTGTGAGTCCAAGAGTTCTAATGTGAACTAGTTGTAGGTGTTGCGGCACCAGGTGATCTTGTGGGATCGTTTTAGTGAAAATCCTTCATAATGTTGAAGGCGGGAACGTAGAGCAAGTGGCTCGAACCTCGAAACAAATCTCTCGTGTTTGCGATTGCTTATCTCTCCCTCTCTCACTTGTATTTATATATCTTGCATGCTTTTATTGTTTACATTATGACATGCTTGATATACTTGTGCTTTATTGATATACATGCTTGGTTGTATTAATATCTTGTATGCTCTTGTATTGATCATATTCTTACATGCTTGATATTATCAGTGCACTTGTGTGCATACTTGTATCAAACTAAGAGAGCTAAAGTAGCACCTCAAGTCTTAATCCAGAGAAATATTGAGGAAAAATATAGAGCCCTTCACCGGGAATTTGGTTCACTCTTTGGGTATACAAAGTGTGTTTATTTAGTTTGCATAATTAGTTTTTAATTCCGCATTATTTGCATTAGATTGGCTAGTCACCTATTCACCGCCTTAGGTGACCTACATAAACATCATTGGCACTCACACAGAAATCTTAAAGTAATGATGTACTTAAAGAATGAATTTGAAATAAAAAACCTTGGAGAAAACAAATATTGTATTGGTTCACAGATTGAGCATTTTCAAAATGGAATACTTTTGCATCAATCAAATTATACTGAAAAGGTTTTGAAACACTTTAGCATGGATAAAACAAATCCTTTAAGTACTCAAATAGTTGTTAGATCATTGAATGTGAAAAATGATCTATTTCGCCCTCGCGAAGATAATAAAAAGGTTTTTGGTCCTGAAGTACCATACCTAGGTGCAATTAGACCTCTTATGTATCTGGCTATACCCGATTAGATATAGCATTTGCTATTAATCTATTAGCACGATTTTTCTCATCTTCTACACGGAGATATTAGAATGAAATTAAACATGTATTTTCGAGAAACAACTAATTTTAGTTTATTTTATTCCAGAGAATCAAAACAAGAAATGATTGATTTTGGTTTATTTTATTTCAGAGAATCAAAATAAAAAATGATTGATTATGCAGATGCAGGTGACCTATCAGATCCACATAAAATCAGGTCTCAAACAGGATGTGTCACATGTGGAGATACATCAATCTTAACATTCACAAGAATTTATGCTGAATTCATAGCACTCCATGAAGCAAGTCGAGAATGTGTATGGTTAAGATATGTAACTTAACACACATCTAATCAACTTGTTGATTACCAGTCAACAGAGATCATGTTTGAAAACAATGTTGCATGTGTCGCTCAAATAAAGGAAGGATTCATCAAAAGAGACCGAGAGTCAAGCATAAATCCCTGAAATTTTCCTCATTCAGTTGAGAGATTTCGTAATATTGAGATGCGCCATCTGCAAGATTTATAAAGAAAAAGTACTCATACCAACTTGAGGGGTATGATTTTTAACGAGGCAATATAGAAACATATACAAAGATGGTGTATTATTTTTCTTTTCGCTACGATTTTATCCCACTGGGTTTTCTTAGTAAGATTTTTAATTAAACATGAATAGTGAACAACAAAGGGAGAGTGTTATGAATATGGTCATCCACCATCTTCCAACCACTAACCACTCATAATAAAAGTGATTACTATTGACTGTATAGTAATCTAAATTTTTTTTATAAATAGACACTTCCTGATTCATTTCAATATACACTTCAAAAATCAGTCGAGTTATACAATAAATACAACATGTATGCATAAACGCAAAAAACATGATGAATCATCTTCACAAGCTATTAATAGCCTCTATACATAATGAATGAGCCTGGTGACGATGTACTAACGCCGAGTCCTTCCATAAAAAGCTGAAAATTTTTAATGTAGTGATGTTCTTTTATTGTTTCATTCTTGCAGATCTTTTCACACGTGCACTCACACACAACTGGAATTCAAGCCATTCCGTCTGTAGCCAATGAGTCATGCCATTGGAAGAGAACCGTGTGTGATCCCGGCAATTGGCCTCAGTGGTATTGTGCTGACAAAAGACAAAAAAGAAGAAGAAAGCTTTCAATTTAGGAACTATTTTTCCAGCACTAATAGCTTGTTAAGTGGAAATATTGATGTCAATCTATAATTTCCAGCACTTTCATTGTAAGAGCTAATTGTGTTTGCTGCTCTCTTTCTTTCCCATCACTTCATGGGATTTACATAGCCTAGAAGAGTAATAGAGATAAATTCAGTGACAGTCTCACAAGAAAACACATGATATGCCTATTTTTTTTTACTACTTTGATTTTGTGAACCAAGAAAATCCCTTGCATCTTTTTTTTCAGCTCATGAAACAAAATTAAAAAAGGAATACAGAGAGAGAAAAGCCAATTCTAAATATGGATGTACACATAAGACTAACTATATTGCATACATGAAACCAACCAAGAACTGCAACAATAAACAAATAACAGTAAAAGAAAAAATTAATAATACCAACAGATCAAGGTTCATTTCAAAACCTTGACAATAGAATGGATCAGATTGTAGAGCTTGACCTCTCATTCATCATTAAAAGAATTCTCTCATCCAATCTAACTTGGCTCAGTTCATGGATTAGATATGCATCTAGAAGCCTTCTCAACTTATCCCAGCAAAGAACCTTGAAAAAAAAAAAGAAGAAAGATCGATGCATGATCTAATCCATGAAGGGATCCAAATTAAAGACCAGATAGGAGAAATCTCATAATAACATATGGAGAAGTCATTTTTTCCCCACAAAAATAGAAGAAAGAAGAAGCTGCAGCTGAGAATGGGAAAGTGATTGAAGATGAGGGTGATTTATAGAGAAACCCTAGCAAGCAGATGATGCCCTGGATGGCTGAATGGCTGTGATTGATTTGATTTTGCCTCAAGTGGTTAACGGGTAGACCACCCGAAGTAGTTTGGATCCGACTTAGGAGATGTTTGGTTGCTCAAGGTTCCAACTACAGTAGCTTAACTTAAGATGTAATAAAAAAATAAAAAAGGACTCCACATAAACTTTTTTAACAACTTTTATGTAAATACAAGTTCATGGTACATTAAATCAAATAACTGTTTTTCATTTCTTATAATTAGAGCTACAATTACAAGTTGTCAAACCAAATACGTGACCCAGTGTTCTAATTACAGGAACAAGAACTATATTGTAGTTGAAACTATACTGTAGTTTCAACTACATCGAAACAAACAACCTTAACAGATCATTGCCTTTGCCAACTGACTCACTAAGCATAGCTCAAGCCACAATACAATTTTTCTTCTTGGTTTTGAATATACTCATCTGTACTAGGCTAGGGATTTTTCAAGCTAAAACTTGCAAGATAGGCTTAGAGATATATTGCGCCGCAATTTGATTTCACGACGTATCTACTAGGCTCAATTAGCGATTCATGGAGACTCATTTATGGCATATTGAAATGGCCCGCTTGGACCCAGGCCCGACCTGGGTCCGGCTCTCCCATGGGCCGGACCTGGGCTTGGGTAAAGCGGCCCATGGCCCGAGCGGGTCGTGCCAAGCCCGGGCCTGGCACGTTCCCAGCCCAGCCCCGGCCTGCCTACCCCAACGGCTCAAAGAGTCATTGGGGCACGTGATATGTGGATCTGGCTCACATCTCCAGCGGCTCAAAGAGAGCCCGTTGGAGGGGTTTGCAATTTTTTTTGTGGCAAAACTCCCCAACCGTTGGGGGCTATTTGCACTTTTGCAAATAACCCAACAACAGGTAGACTTGCGTAAAATTTTTACAAAAAAAAAACACTTCTCTACCCCTCTATAAATACTCCATCTTCCCTGCTCTATTTCATCGCAACAAAAATCTCAAAAAAATCTCTAAAATTCTCAATTACAAGGCTACAAGCTCTCAAGTTCTCAGGCTCTCTCTCTCTCTCTCTCTCTCTCTCTCTCTCTCTCTCTCAAGCTCTCTCTCCACAAGCTCTAAAGCTCTCACGTTCCCAAGCTTTACAAGCTCCTTTGGTAACTCTGTAATTATATTCTTGTAAAAATAAAAAATAACAAATAAAATGGATACCCATTCTTCATCAGCAGTCCTAGTCAAGATATCATGGTAATTTTAATATGAGTAATGAACATTGGGAAACTCTTAATTTTCCTTTGGTTGACGCTCCACAAATTCTATTCATACATTACACATATTTTAATGCTTCTTCTGAGCCTACCGCTACTCCTTATATACCTATTAGTTCTCTCGAGGTATCAACTGTCTCTATAAATCTTAAATATAGAGTTTGAAAATATTTTGATTAAGCAACTGTTGATGGAGAGCTCAATGCAAGTTGTTATGTTTCATATGTTTTCCCAAAAATATGGGAATCGGCTCACTATGCAGATATATTAAGAGTAAACACCCAGAACACTAATGACGACAAACTCAAATTAGTTATTTAGGTGGCACACAAGGCACTTTTACTTATAATTGTGCTAATGTAAAACTAATTTATCTAAATATCTTATTCAGTTTGAACAACCTTTTAATATGGCTAGAGGCGATGCGTTTGTAGATTATATTAGAACCACTCATAATCCGGATTATGAGCCAATCAGTAGGATATTATAAGATCAAAAATGTTTAGAGTAGCTGAAGAATAAAAACAAATGCTAATTGCATTTATATCTTCTTTGCCACATAAAATTGCACTTACTTCTGATTGTTGGGAAGCTCTTAACGGCTACCATTATATTGTTATTACTACACATTTTATTGATTTTGATTGGCTTTCAAAAAATTATCGGTTTTAAAAAGTTTCTTCATCCTCACAATACTTAAAATCTAAGAAAGATTATAATGCATGTTTTTAGAGAATATAAAATTTATTTCAAAATTTCTACTATTTTATTTGATAATTCTAGAGAAAATACTGCTGCAATTGAGATTTTGAACATTTATTTAAAAACTGTTTTGAATGAAATTTTTTTCATACTCGATACATTTGTCATATTATTAACTTGTTTGTACAAGATGGTTTGAAATTAATTAATGATTATATTCAAAAGTTAAGAGATACTATTATATTTATTAAAAGTAACGGCACAAGAAGACAAACCTTTAAACATATTTGTTCGGGCCTACCTGCTAAAAAATTACCTCAAGATATAATAACTCGTTGGAACTCAACATATAATATATTGAGTAAAACGATTCCTTATAAGCATGTCTTGTACGGCAGGAGATTTTGAAAGTGTATATTGCAAATTTTCCTTGAACCAATAAAATTACAACTCAAAATTTCAACTACAAGAGAGAAAAGATGCTCAAGCTCAGATCTTCTCATTGTTTAAAGCGGGGTTCTTTGCGCAACGGTGGAAAGTGATTCTTATTTTTCGTTAACCGGATGAATGTCAAGCTCTTCTAGAACTCCTCTCCTTGAATCACAGATGGAGTAGTACAACTCCTATCCAATGAAATCTCAAAGAGACTTAGGTAATAACTTGAACTCAGCAAGTTGGTAGAAGAGTTGAACTCTTTATAAATCTTCCTCAGCTGAAGAATTTTCTGCCCCTCTTCAATAGTAAACTGAGCTATTTATAGGGGTTTTAGGGGAAAAATTGTCCCCTAAAAACTCTCCATGATGAGGTTAACTCCGCTCATTATGTGGGCAGTACTTAACCCAGTAATGGGGGTAGTTATAACTGAGACGCAGGGCTCATTTGCAGTTGAAACGCGGATTTGAACTCTGTGTTTAGCCATTGAGGTGATGCTAGATGCGGGCCTCAAGCCGTACATTTTGGCATTGTTGTGGTATTGAGACGCGGACGTCGAGCTCTGCTGAGATGCGGGCATCGAGCTCCGCGTCTTGGTTTTGCAATGATGCTGAGACGCGAGCTTTGAGCCCTGCGTCTTTTCTTCGCAATGATGCTGAGGCATGAGTTTTGAGCCTCACGTCTTGACATTGCGTCAATGATTTTTATCAGCCTTGCGTCTGAAGTATGGGCTATACATCTGATGACTTATCCTCAGTGATTTTTAGACAATCAATAGAACCCCCTCCAAAGTTTTCAAAACTCTGCGGTTGGTTGGAATGGGTTTCGAAACACTTTGGACTTTCCTTTTGGCAGCAATCTCTCAAGACTGAACTGGCAACCTTCTGAGATTCTTTTGGTTCGACCTTGTCTGGATTTTAGTCTTTGTGAGTGTACTGTTAAATTCTTTGAATCCACCAAAGATGATCGCCGTGAGTATTCAGATATGCAGTCTAGACCCATCGGTACTCTGAGCTAGTTGTCGGTGTACTATTGAATCGGAGAAAATCGCCAACTGCTTTTGTCAGTGTACTGTTTGAACTGATTACAGAAGTAAAAACTGAACACAGGTCTTGTAGACGCGATGGTTGTGTGGCCTTGGAGACGCGGACCTCGTCCGAAGTAGAAACGCGACTCTCATTCATTGGGGAGATGAGAACATTGAAGTGAAGACGCAGCTCTCACTTTGTTGAAGTGATGCAGACTTCGAGATGGGGACGCGAACTTCTCTTTGTTGAAAAAACGCGACTCTACTGTTTTGCCAAGTTGTGAGTTTCCTTCAAAGTGAAGACACACCTTTTGCTTGATGTAGAAACGTGGCTCAGAGTGTTACAAGCGTGAACTTGCTTCAAAGTAGAGACACAGCTCTCGCTAGGAACAGAGGTGCATCTCTCTTGTTTTACCAAGACGCGAGCTGATCGAGGAAAAACCGTGCACGAAAAGTGTATGTTTTGAAATCAAGAGTTAAAATGCGAGTGCTTTGGCTTCCTCGATACTTTCGTTATAGCATAGAGGCTAAAACGAGTCGAATCCACAAGGACGGGAGGCGATAGAAGCTTACACGATATGTTCACATGTATGTTAAAGTTTCTTCAACGTTTTAAAGAATGGAAAGAGAAGTACGGTGAAACACAAAGAAGTGGAAAACATAGAAAAGAATGTATTTGTGATTTTTTGAGATATATCTAAAATAAAGTAAAAAGGAAAGAAAATCCATGGCTACTAACTACTAATGACTCCACTAACCATGCTAAGATCTTAGTGATAGTTGCCTCACATGTATCATTGGCCATCACTAGTCCTTGATTCAAGAGCGTTTCAAAGCATGACCCATACGGTAACTTTCACATCCAAACTTAACAAAACAAGTGCAAGCTACACTTAAACCATCAAAACTAAATAAGAGTAAGCATGGAGTAAAGTAATGTTAACTTATTAGAGAGTTAGGATGTTAGAGTGTTAGATCCATCATCATGAGCCATCAATGGATCTTGCAAGAGCAAGGACAAGTAGAGGCTATTAGATTCATATGGATTATCAAGTAAGAAGTTAGTGTTGGCCCAAAGGCTTTCCACTCTAGTTTTGATGATGATTAACTCATGCAGTTATGTGTACTAATAATCTTGTGATTTTAGTTTCAGATCATTAGTCAAGTTATTAGTAGGTGATTACCTTCAACAAGATGATTTGGAAGCTACCCACATGTTGATTCAAGAGCCCAAGCGTCAAAGATCATATATAGCACTTGCTCGGTGGATCAAAGAGTTTTGGATCGAGTCGGCTTGGAGATTGCGCTCTACAAGAAGACATCGGTACCATAGTTTAGTTTTGGTTTTAGATCCTTATTGTAAAGATTAGAATAGTATGATAAGCTCAAGTTCACAACACACACGTATCATGTTTTGGTTTTCAGTTTTTGGTTTAACCGATCTTGGTTTGCATGAATAGATATTATATCAAAACAAGTTTACATGGTTTAATGTATATTAGATTTGTTCTATATACATGCATGCTTCAACTCTTAGACAAACTTACTTTGATATACCTATTTCATGTGTTTTAGGTTTTGTGTTTTAACAAACTTAATTTTGGAATTAAGGACAAAAACTATGATATGTATATGTTTCATGTATATTGGATTTCTATCCATATGCATCATGTTTCAAAATGTTTAAATATCATGTTTTTGTATTTGGATGAGTTTTAGACAAAATGTATTTTCTATTCAAGAATCCAAGTTTTAGAAAATACAAGGTTTGGTTTTTGATAAAAATGAAAAGACATAAAAATAGTTTTAATTGCTTGATGTTTGAGTCAAAACTTTTATCACATGTTTATATATCAATGCAATTTGACAAAACTATTTTTGGGGATTTTTAGTAGTTTATAAGAATTTATTGGATATTTATTTCCCCAGATTTCTGACCTATTTTGGTGTCTGCCAGGCTGGTCGGTCGACCGGTACGGTCGACCGCACCATGTAGACGGTCGACCGTATGGGTCGACCGACGTGCACAGAAACGTGCATGCGGCTACACCTTTAGCCGGTCAACCGTGCCGGTCGACCGACTGAGAGCAGGTTGCTCTCTGTTTGGTTGGGTCGACCGGGCGGTCGACCGCTAGCGCCAACGGGTCAAAAATTGACCGTTGGGCGGTCGACCGGGCGGTCGACCGTCAGGGTAATTCTGGCAAAAATTACAGCTAACGGCTAGTTTCCAGTTTTGCCTATAAATACCCCATTTGCAAGAGTTTTTCTCTAAGATTTTTTTGTGCGAATTTTTCCATACTCTCTGGTGTTTTTGCTGCAATTAAAAGAAGTTTTTGAACTCATATTGAACAATCCTTTTGGTGTTTTCATTAGGGTTTGAAAAATCAAAGAAAAGGGTTTTGGGAAAAGCTTTTGAATTGAACTTCTCTATCTTGGTTTCATTTATTTCCCAAAGATTTTTCTTTGAGTTGGTTGTTTCAAATCCCTTGGTTTTCTCCACACTTGAGCTAAAATCTACTATCTTCTCTATAGGATTTTGTGTGGAAAAAGAGATTGTTTTGTGGTTGTTGTTTGAAACCACTAAGTTGTAAACCCAATTCTTGCTTTGTGCCATTTCCCTCATTGTGTTGAGGAGGTTGTGCAACTTGGGTTGTGAGGTATTTTGTGTAAGCTTGGTGCTAATCCCTCAAGTTGTGAGGTGATTGTTTGTTGGATTGGAGAAGTGCCTCAAGGAGGAGGTTGTGTTTGTAAGGAGGGGAGTTGGGAACTCCTTGTAATTGTGATTGCCCCAAATCCTCGGTGGAGGTTCCCTTTTGTGGGAGTCCTTTGTGGACAAGCTAGTGGATTGGAAATCCTTCGTGTGTCGAAGGCGGGGATGTAGAGCTGGGTGCTCGAACCTCGGAACATATCTCTTTGTTTGTGCTTGATCCATTGACTCTTGCTCTCTCTCTCTTTACTTTGTGCAAATTGTTATATCTTGTACTTGCAATTATTTATATTGTGCATTCATATTTGCTTGGCTTGGTTGTTGATTGGTAGTGAAAAGTGCATTTTTATCATCATATTTACCATCACATTTTCATATTTATTCATTTAATTTTGCACATTTATTAATAATTTGTAATTTATTGTGTGTAGGCCTCGAATTCTTATATTTATAATAAATAAAGCTTAATGAAGCCCAAAAGCCCACAGTTGAAGCCCAGGTGTAAAAGTGCAAATATCAATTGTCAAAGTGCAAATACACAAAGGGCTAAAGTTGCAAATATCAAAGATGAGGGAAGGATAGACTTCTACCCAACCCTAAACTCTTGCAGATGAGAATGAAAAGAGTGCAGAGATAAGGAAATTCGTTTAAAAGAGAGTGGGAGAATTCAAAATCTAGGTAACTTGATTATCAAGTTATCTCGAAATCCCAAGATGAAGAGCCAGGATCACACTTCCAGAAGCAAACGCCCAGATGAATGGATCAGGAGAGGCCACGCGCCAAAGCGCGTGGCCAGAAGAGCCAGTTTTGCCGCAAAATTGCGGCAAAATCTAGGATTTTGCGGCAATTTAGATGAGATCAGTTTCCAGTTTTCGTGGGCAGGTTCATCCAGGACTCTTCGGCCTTCTGCACCTATAAATACCCCCTGCAGTGCAACGTACAGAGTGGTCCAGCGTCCAGCAAAGGGCCAAAGTTAGGATTTTTAGGGTTTTTCTTTCTTCTAGGTTAGATTTTCTTTTCTTTTTATTTTCAAGAGAGGGAGATGGCTATGTTGAGGGTGACACTGATGTATGCTTCTCTTCTCCATTGTATCAAGTAATGAAGGTAATTTTATTTTTATTTATGTCATTGCTTTACTTTTCTTTTTGTTCTCTTTTTCTTTTCTACTTTATTTCTGTTGATCTTTGATGAGCATGCAAGCGATTACCGAACCACAAGTATAACAAATCTTGGTGGTGCCAACGATATTCCATGGAGATGTTCTCCTCCTCGAGGCGTATCAATTCATACTTGCCCAAGGCTTGATGATCTAATGCGAACAGCGGACTGAGATCGATCCCATGATTTATGCGTTCAACGCCTCCGAAATAAGGTAGAAAGTGTTAGGTTTTCACATATTTTCTCCAACCAAGGTTAGTTTTCTTTTCTTTTCTTTTATTTTATTTTTGTAGATTAAATCACTATCTCCCAATTCTTTCTTTTTCGATTCATTGTAAATACCACTTCCTTTCTAACTTAACTAATAAAAATAAAAACTTTAGAGAAACTTGCTTAACGCTTCCATCGCAGTCCCTCCCTGAGGATCACGACCCGCATAGCCTTGCTACAGCGGATTAGTATTGAGCACCTCGCACACCTTTAATTCTTAAATCTAATATTTTATTTTCGTGTGCAGGAAAACTCAGTCAACAAATTGGCGCCGTTGCCGGGGAGGGACGGTAAGTTATTCTCTAATAAAAAAATATTTTTTATTAACTAATTCTTTTATTCTTTTCTGTTTGCAGGTTTGGAGAACAGGAAACAGAAACATAGCAGCAGCAGTGGACATATAGCTATCCTGTGCCTCTGCCCTCGAAGGCAGAACACAGGAAGCTACTGTTTTGCCGCAGATCTGCGGCCAGAGCCGCAATTCTGCGGCAACAGTAGAGAACTACTGATCCTAATTTCTGCAGGTTGCTGCAAAGTTCAAATACTGTTTACTGCTCTGTTGATTTTGTTCTGTGATAACCCTGCTTACTGCTAATTAATTCAACAGTAAAAAGTTTGTTGTTAATGATAAAAATTGATTAGACGTTTGCATATTAGGCACGTGTCTTTTCAAGTTATTTATTTTTACTGTTGAAGAGTGCTGGCGACAAGGTACGTTTGCATAGCATATAGATTAGGAAACACTCTTGGTTGTTTACTGCTTTCTTGAGTGATTACTTTTCTACAGCTTTACACGTACACTAATTCATCTTAAGGGCATAACCCATAAATAAGATAAGGTGGGGATTTCATCACCCTTCCTTAGCCCAAAAATCATATCCAAAGCACTCACTAACCCAAGCCTAACTTAAAAATTAGTAGACGTTGGCCCTAGGGACACTCGGACTCAATTAGGAGATTATCCTAAGGGGGAACGGTGTTGGAAGTTGACTCCTGCCAAATCAGTGTCTAGGAAGGGGATTGAGGGCCGAAAGCCCGAAGTGTGGTGGTTATTTAATTAAGGAACGTCTTTGACGGAAAACCTCCCACCACTCTTGCCCCGACCTGGCTGATTAACTTGTGGTCAAAGTCTACACCCTACCTCCCGTGGACAGTCTAACCAGTTAGGAGTCGTCTAGGTCTAGGTCTACCCTAACTTAGGTTAGAAATTTTTCTTTTTTGTTTGTTTTTTTTTTTTTGTTTGCTTTGTGTGATATGGCCTATAACAATAATTTTTTCAATTTTAATGAGGATCCATATTATACACCAACCTCTTTTTCGGATATTACCAACCCGGCATATCATAACTCTAACCAACCTAGTGTGCCAGATTGGTCTTATCCGAATCATTACATGCCCCAGTCCCAATGCTATGAACAAGATTGGAATAATCATCACTACTCTTCACAGAGTCAATGGGGATTCAACACCCCTGAGCCATATGGTCAACCACCTGTTCAACCATTATCTTCATATACGTCTTTTCCCACATCACCAAGGTTTCAGTCCTCCATTGATCTATTCGATGGGTTAGAAGAAAAAGTGGATCGGTTGCAAGATACAATGAATGATCAAATTTCTAGACTTTCAAACATTCTTGAGCATCTTGATAGGAACCAAGAATCATTCTGTTTAGAAGACCTTGATCAAAATTCAATTTCATCACATCAATATGAACTTGCTCAATCCCAATCCTTGGACAAATTGGCTAGTTTTAATTTCAATGAGATTGAATTAGATTATGAATGTGAACCCGATCCCCAACTTTGCGATTCAGTTTCCATCTTCGAATCTATGTTGACTCCAGTATCCTTACCCAATTTGGACCAATTTTCTGAGCCAACATTTGTTCCCGTACCCATAGATCATGAAATTGAATCACCCATTTTTGATGATCACCATATTGAACTTGACCAATTTCATACTTGTGAAAGCCCTATTGACAAATTGGCAAGTTCTCATTTTTATGAGGTTGAACCCAATGAGATATGTGACCTAGATTCCCAAATCTGTGATCAAGTTCAAATTCCCGAATCATTATTGACTCCTGTTTTGTTACCTGACTTAGGTAATCTTTTAGAGTCAGTTTTGATTCTCACACCTATCATTCCTAAACTTGAATCACCAATATTGAGTCACATTCCATTGTGGGAAGATGATTGTGGACTTGATTTTCCATTTCTTGACTTGGACCCACTTCTTGAACCATGCTCGACTCCTGAACCCTTACTTGATTTAAGTTACCTTCCTGAGTCGGTATTAGTTCCTGAACCTATCATTCTTGAGTCCAAGTTAACCATCCTACCAAGTCACATTCTTTTTTTGGACATAGGTATAGACCATGACTCTGTGATGATTTTCCAGGACTGGTCATGTAAAGGGAGTAAGTTTCACGAGAGGATCTTCCATGATCCTATTCATTCTGGGGACTGTAAATATGTAAATAAAAAAGAGGTCAATAAAGGTAGGTCCCGTGAACTACCACGTTATCTTGTTTGGGTCGCATTTCGTGGACCAATTAGACCACCACCGGAACCACCACCTTAAGGTAACTTCCGCCTTCCCTTGTTCTGTTTCATGCATATATGCATATATTCATACATTGAGGACAATGCATGAGATAAGTGTGGGGGTGGGCTTTACTAACATACTAACATAAGTAGACACTAACAAAATTTGCTAATAAAAAAAAATTTAAAAAAAATGTTATAAAAAGGACAGTATTTTGACTTATTTTTTGAAAGAAACCTAAGTTAGTTTTAAGGATTAGGAAAATCATGATTAGGATTTCTAAAAACTTGGTCAAAATAAATAAATTGTTTAAATTTTTAGGTATAGGAGAGAAATTGAATAAGTAATTAGTCTTGATTTTTACCTTAATGAAATATGCATACCAAATGCATATCTAGGATTCTAAGACAAAGACCTTGTGCCTCATAAAAAAAAAGAAAAAAAAATCACCAATTAAGCTGATACATGTGCCTCAAGAAGCATAAGTATTCACTCCTAAGGGTGAGTAAATAAAATAAAGTCCTTAGTTTTGGGGCCTAGTTCACTCGAATTTGAGTCCGCGGGGTGTTTTCTCACCTGGTGCCCTAAAGCCAACCGTTTGGGAGTCATCGACTTTAAGTTCGTTACATGGGTGGATTAGAAAGCCTAAAGAAATTAAGGAAAAATTACTTATATATGTATTAACACATCTAATAGTCAATTAGTTAGGTATGAGGGCCTCAAGAAGCCTTAATGCTTATACGAAAGAAAATTAGATGCGTTATACATATTAAAAAAAAATTAAAAAAAATATATATATAAAGAGGCATGAGAGTCCAAGTTAAGGAATTCCTAGTAAAAACATAAGGATGCATATGATTTTTGGTAACGAAAAAGACTATATTAGAAATTCAATTTTAATTCTTACCTAAAATGGAAAACAATTAACTTTATTAAGACTAAGTTTAAAGAATGAATAAAAATGAGGATCCTAAATCTTATAGACTACTTAGTCTCTTCAATAATAATTCAAATATTTTCCTTTTTAAGGATTTTGTGGGTGCAATCCGCTGAAAACCCTCACGAGACAACACTCGTCCTCTAGGGTAACCTAGAGGTTTAACGGCTTGTTGCACGTGCTAAGTGCAACCGTGATTCCTACGAAAGTGAGTTAGGTTAGATTAACTTTTTCTTTTTCTTTGTTTTTACTCGAGGACGAGCAAAAAGATAAGTGTGGGGGTGTGATTGGTAGTGAAAAGTGCATTTTTATCATCATATTTACCATCACATTTTCATATTTATTCATTTAATTCTGCACATTTATTAATAATTTGTAATTTATTGTGTGCAGGCCTCAAATTCTTATTTTTATAATAAATAAAGCTTAATGAAGCCCAAAAGCCCACAGTTGAAGCCCAGGTGTAAAAGTGCAAATATCAATTGTCAAAGTGCAAATACACAAAGGGTTAAAGTTGCAAATATCAAAGATGAGGGAAGGATAGACTTCTACCCAATCCTAAACTCTTGCAGATGAGAATGAAAAGAGTGCAGAGATAAGGAAATTCGTTTAAAAGAGAGTGGGAGAATTCAAAATCTAGGTAACTTGATTATCAAGTTATCTCGAAATCCCAAGATGAAGAGCCAGGATCACACTTCCAGAAGCAAACGCCCAGATGAACGGATCAGGAGAGGCCACGCGCCAAAGCGCGTGGCCAGAAGAGCCAGTTTTGCCGCAAAATTGCGGCAAAATCCAGGATTTTGCGGCAATTTAGATGAGATCAGTTTCCAGTTTTCGTGGGCAGGTTCATCCAGGACTCTTCGGCCTTCTGCACCTATAAATACCCCCTGCAGTGCAACGTACAGAGTGGTCCAGCGTCCAGCAAAGGGCCAAAGTTAGGATTTTTAGGGTTTTTCTTTCTTCTAGGTTAGATTTTCTTTTCTTTTTATTTTCAAGAGAGGGAGATGGCTATGTTGAGGGTGACACTGATGTATGCTTCTCTTCTCCATTGTATCAAGTAATGAAGGTAATTTTTATTTTTATTTATGTCATTGCTTTACTTTTCTTTTTGTTCTCTTTTTCTTTTCTACTTTATTTCTGTTGATCTTTGATGAGCATGCAAGCGATTACCGAACCACAAGTATAACAAATCTTGGTGGTGCCAACGATATTCCATGGAGATGTTCTCCTCCTCGAGGCGTATCAATTCATACTTGCCCAAGGCTTGATGATCTAATGCGAACAGCGGACTGAGATCGATCCCATGATTTATGCGTTCAACGCCTCCGAAATAAGGTAGAAAGTGTTAGGTTTTCACATATTTTCTCCAACCAAGGTTAGTTTTCTTTTCTTTTCTTTTATTTTATTTTTGTAGATTAAATCACTATCTCCCAATTCTTTCTTTTCCGATTCATTGTAAATACCACTTCCTTTCTAACTTAACTAATAAAAATAAAAACTTTAGAGAAACTTGCTTAACGCTTCCATCGCAGTCCCTCCCTGAGGATCACGACCCGCATAGCCTTGCTACAGCGGATTAGTATTGAGCACCTCGCACACCTTTAATTCTTAAATCTAATATTTTATTTTCGTGTGCAGGAAAACTCAGTCAACAGTTGTGTGTGCATCATTTGTTGATCACACTTGAGTGTAATTTGCATTAAGTTTTTGAATTCCGCATTTAGTTCACAGATTAGCATTGTCACCTATTCACCCCCCTCTAGGTGATTTTTCAGTTAGCAAGTTAGTGGTTAGTAATTAGTTGTCATGAGAGAAAATTAGCTAAACATATAAAAGGAGTTAGAGAAGAAAAGAAAGAGAGGTAAAGAGAGAACCTTTCATAAACTTGCCACTTTCTATTACAAGCACTCTTACTTTCCAACCATGTATCACTCTCTCTCCTTGTACAAGATCTACAAGAAACAGAAAATACAAAGGAGGAAGAAGAAGAAGATCTAAACTAAACTACCCTAAATTACAATAAGAAAAAAAACCTAAAAACTAACCTAAAAACACTTCAAAAACTCCTATCCTCTGGGCTCTGGAAAACCCCAGGTATTTATAGATGAAGAGGGGTATCAGGGTACAGGTACGGAGCCGCGCGTCAAATTTTGGTGCACGGCTCCACACCAGAGCCGCGAAAACGCGACCTGGCCCAGGCCGCGTTTTCGCGGCTGTACCAGGGCCCTGCTGCGCGCTGCCCGCTTGTCCCCCTGTCAGCTGCATGTCCTGGTTTCTGGCTTTGAGCCCCTGGTTTTGACGAAACCACTCTCCAAGGTCTATGGCTATCTTTATAGGCTTTTAATCGCCAATTAAATGGTGATTTTTTGTCTTCTTCTTCATTTCATGCCATGGACGTAGAAACATACAAGAGAGGTATTATTAGCAGAATTTAATATTAAATAAATGTGAAGATGTGGTATGAAATATGTAGTTTTAGAGACTAATCACACTCCCACACTTATCTTTTACTCGTCCCGAGCAAACCTAAAAACTAACTAAGAAGATTATTACACCACTTTCGCAGGTGACGCGATTGCACTGATCATGTGCAACAAGCCGTTAAACCTCTAGGTTTTCCCTAGATGAGAAGTTTTGTCTCCTGAGGGTTTTTAGCGGATTACACCGACAAAATTCATAAAGAAAGAAATCAAATGTTAGTATTTTGAAAACGCATTTTGAAATAGAGAAAAGTGTTGAAGTATTTTTGTAAAAATGAAAATGATCCAAGGTCATAGGTTAACCAAAAATTATTCTTCCTTAAATTAAGTCGAAATGCAAATTCTTGTTATAAATTAAATGTAAGAATTTAAAATTGAATTGATTCTTTGATCTTTCATAAAACTCTTAGAAAAATATGCACTTTGTGAACTGTGAAGATTTTTGGGATATCGACTCTAACTTTCATGCCATTGATTGTGCATATATATATATATATATATATATATATATATATATTATATATATTATTTATTTTTTTTCTTTATATATATATATATATATATATATATATATATTATTTATTTTTTTTCTTTCCTTAGTTTTCTTAGGCTTTCTTATTTATCCGGATAATGAGCCTTTAGCCGATGACTCCCAAACCAGATGATCTTAGGGCACCAGAAGAGAAAACATCCCTCGGACTTAAGGACTCGAGTAAATAAGGCCACAAAACTAAAGGGAATTATTTTGATTTTGTCCATCTTTTTAGGCATGAATAATCGTGCTTCCTGAGGCATAATTACTCAGCTTCAATAAGTGATTTTTGTTATCATTTTTTAATATATTGTTTATGGCATTTTTTATGGAATTTTCAGTCTTCGTTTCAATTCCAAAAAATTGTGTAAGTGTGAAGTGCATAAATCTTAGGAAAAAATTCAAGATCAAATTATCTTTTCAATCCTAAAATTTACATAAGATCTATTATTTTGACTCAGTTTAAAATTTCATAATTTTAGGTCTTCCTAATTCCTAAGATAATCTTAATTTTCTTAAAAATAAATCAAAACTATTTATCTTGTTTCAAAAAGCTTTTATACAAAAGAAAATTTTAAAAAGTTCCTAAAAAGAAGTGTAAAAGAAAGAAAATGTAAAACTAACTATGTTAGTAAGCCCTCCCCACACTTATCTCATGCATTGTCCTCAATGCATCGTGAATGTGTATATACATGAAACAAATGAAAAGAGAAGAAAAATTACCTCATGGTGGTGGCTCCAGTGGTGCTCTAATTGGTTCACGAAATGCGGCCTAATTCAAAAATTGTGGATCTTATAGAAACCAACCAGTGACCTCTCTAATATGACCCGGTAAAAGAATGATTGAGTGAATGGTCTTATTTAAAAATTTATCCTCATCTAATTTCTAATTTTCAAAAATAATTACTGAGTCATTTTCTTCAACATTCTTGTCCAACAATGAAGTGTGATTTTGAGAGATGATTGATTTGGACTCAAATGGAACAGGAGCAAAAATGACACCGACTCGAAAATTTGACTCAAATCAAGTCGAGATTCAAAAGGGGGAGTCAAAATTGGTTCAAAAATGGTGTCCAACCTAAAGAATTGATGTTCACGCACTTTCCCCATCAATGAAGTGTGATCTTAAGATATTGGTGATTCAATTTTACGGTATACTGGTACAAGATTTAATGTTGACTCCGGAATAGAGAAAAAAATCTGAATAAGATACCGGAGTCATTAGTGAATCAAAATGTGAAATAGAATTACCAACTTGAGGCTTAGGATCACTTTCAAGCTCAAGTTCAATTTTGAAAAAAGGATAACTTGCCAAATATCAAGGTGGTTTTTAAAATTTTGAGCAAGTTCAAATGGATGTAATGAAATTGAATCTTGATTGTCGTCCATAGGTGAAATGATCGATTCAAGTTCAGAAATTATGGGAATCAAAACTGGCTCAAGAACGTTACTTAGTTCAGGTAACACTACAGGAGTCGATATTGATTAAAGGATTGGACTCGAATCACTAAATTGAAGCTCAGGTTCACATTCATCTTCAAGTTCAACTTCAAGAAATGGATAACTTGTAAAAATATCAAGAGGTTGATTTGGTCAAGTTCAGGTTGGTATGATAAAAATGAAACTGAATTTCCAAAATGACATGATTCATGGGTCCAATCGGTAGAGTTAAGGATATAAGGATTGGTCAAAGGTTGACAAGAAAGACTTTCCTCGCTCTCATTGATCAATTTGCTCATTATTGAGTCTAACCTACTGATAGGCCAGGTAGCAGAATTTTGAATCTGAATCATGTCTTTCATACTTTTTGCAATTGGTTCTTCTTGAAAAGGTGAGTATGGAAGTTGATTTTGAAAATTGTGGTGAAATTGTGAGTCCATCAGATTTTGCGATTGCTGCTCAGACTCACGCAAAGGTTCCATACTCAAGTCCAATATTGATGGTTGTTCATTTTGAATCGATGAGACTGGAAAAGATGAGTAGGACTCTTAAAAATTTGGTTAAGATGATGAGTCCAACATATTTTGAAATCGTTGCACTGTTTCACAAAGACTTCCAAACGCTTTTCTGGCTCTGATTCTTCTTCAATTGGATGTTCTAGAAAATAAGTATATAGAGTTTGATTTGGGAAGGATTGTGAATTATGTAAATTTTAAATTTGTTGTTGGGACTCAAGCATGGCTTCCACACTCCTTTCCAAATTAGATTTATCTTTGGTTGGTGGAACAGGAAAAGGAGTATATGAATCAAAATTAGGGAATAAATATTGTGAAAATTGTGACAAGGTGGTTGAAAATTTGACTCGGGGGAGATGAATC
Organism: Agave tequilana; assembly: GCA_038442645.1. Taxonomy (NCBI): domain Eukaryota; kingdom Viridiplantae; phylum Streptophyta; class Magnoliopsida; order Asparagales; family Asparagaceae; genus Agave; species Agave tequilana. The sequence goes on from JAVJIF010006449.1 coordinate 152,233, forward strand.
CCCATTGACTCTGTGAAGAGCTGAAATTATTTTGAAAGTTATGGCCATAAGATTGGGAGTATGGGTCGTATTGAGTCGAATAATCCCAATCCGGCCTATATGATTGGTTCATGTTATACATATCCGGGTTGAAATTATCCGAGTCAAATGAGATCGGGGTGAAATATGGATTCATATTAGGATTGAAAAAATTGTTGTTGTTAAAATCCATATCACAATTTATAAGAAAAAAAATAAACAAACAAACAAACAAATAAAGAAAAAGGAAAAGGAAAAGCCTATGCTAGGGTTGACTTAGACCTAGATGACTCCTAACTGGTTAGGCTGTCCACAGGGGGTACATTGTCGGAATCTGGCCAAGAGTTAATCGGCCAGGTAGGGGCAAGATTAGTGGGAGGTATCCGTACCGGAGCAACGGGCCTAATTATGCCAAACCATTGTTCTTCGAGGTTTCGCCTCTTAATCCCCAACCTTAAACACCGATTTGACAAGAGTCAACTTCCAACAACTTCTCCCTTAGGTCAATCTCCTAAATAAATCCGAGACGTCCCTAGGCGCCAACGTCTAGCAATTTTTATTAAGGCTTGGGTTGTGTGAGTGGGGAGGTAATTTTTGGCCTAAGGGAGGATAATGACTTCCCCACCTTATATTGTATTGGGTTTTGCCCTTAAGTTCAATTCGTGCAAGTGTGCAATATAGATAAGAATGAACACACAAAGAGAGTAAATCACCCATGTGTTTGTCCTAACTATATGCAATACAACATGTACACTTCCGTCAAGATCACAACAATACAAGAACAAAATACAGTATATTAGAATTGAAATGGACACGTGCCTAGATGCAAATGTCTAAACCGTTTTAAAGCATCCAAATTTCGTATTTTAGTTTTTAAAATTATTACAGTGCACATGTAATATAAACAGAAGCAAGCAGAAGAATATAACAATATACAAGAATTTACCCAACCACATCAAAGCAAGTGTGGACTTCTGCAATGCTAAAAATTTGACCTGCACACAAAAAAAAAACAAAGAAGAAAAGTTAACAAAAATGTGAAATCAAACCGTTCTCATCCCCGGCAACGACGCCAAAATTTGATCGAGGAAAAACTGTGAACGAAAAGCGTATATTTTGAAATCAAGAGTTAAAATGTGCGTGCTTTGGCTTCCTCGATACTTTCGTTATAGCATAGGGGCTAAAATGAGTCGAATCCACAAGGACGGGAGGCGATAGAAGCTTACACGGTATGTTCACGTGTGTGTTAAAGTTTCTTCAATGTTTTAAAGAATGGAAAGAAAAGAAATAAAGAATGAAAAGAGAAGTACGATGAAACACAAAGAAGTGGGAAATATAGAAAAGAATGTATTTGTGGTTTTCGAGATATATCTAAAATAAAGTAAAAAGGAAAGAAAACCCATGGGTACTAACTACTAATGGCTCCACTAACCATGCTAACCTCTTAGTGATAGTTGTCTCACATGTATCATTGGCCATCACTAGTCCTTAGTTTAAGAGCGTTTCAAAGCATGACTCATACGGTAACTTTTACATTCAAACTCAACAAAACAAGTGCAAGCTACACTTAAATCATCAAAACTATATAAGGGTAAGCATGGAGTAAAGTAATGTTAGATTGTTAGAGAGTTAGGATGTTAGAGTGTTAGATCCATCATCATGAGCCATCAATGGCTCTTACAAGAGCAACGCCAAGTAAAGGCTTTTAGATTCATATGGATTATCAAGTAAGAAGTTAGTAAGTTAGTTGTCATGAGAGAAAATTAGCTAAACATGTAAAAGGAGTTAGAGAAGAAACAAAGAGAGGTAAAGAGAGAACCTTTCATAACTTGTCACCTTCTATTACAAGCACTCTTACTTTCCAACCATGTATCACTCTCTCTCCTATTATAAGATCTATTAAAAATGGAAAATATAAAGGACGAAGAAGAAGAAGAACTAAACTAAGCTACCCTAAACTACAACAAGGAAAAATACCTAAAAACACTTCAAAGCTCCTCTCCTCTGGGCTCTAGAAAACCCCAAGTATTTATAGATGAAGACGGGTATCAGGGTACAGGTACGGAGCTGCGCGTCAAATTCTGGCGCGCGGCTCCATACCAGAGCCGCGAAAACGCAGCCTGGCCCAAGGCCACGTTTCCGCGACTGACCAGGGCCCTACTGCGCGCTGCCCGCTTGTTCCCCTGTCGGCTGCATGTCCCGGTTTCTGGTTTTGGGCCGCTGATTTTGACGAAATCACTCTACAAGGTCAATGGTTATCTTTATAGGCTTTTAATCACAAATTAAATGGTAATTTTGGGTCTTCTTCTTCATTTCATGCCATGGACCTAGAAACATACAAGAGAGGTATTATTAGTAGAATTTAATATTAAATAAATGTAAAGATATGGCATGAAATATGTAGTTTTAGAGACTAATCACGAACCAGAGAATACTGAAGAGACGCGGTTTTCAAAATGGAGATGCACCTCTCACTTTGTTAAAGTGATGCAGACTTCGAGATTGAGACGCGGGCTTCTCTTTGCTAAAGAAACGCGGCTTTGTTAAACGAGAGACCCACGTTCTCTGTGCATTGCCACGTGTCTAGCGGAGCTTGAAGAGACACTGTTCTCTTAAAATGCGAGGTCCGCGTTCTGGGCGCATTGCCACATGTCTGGCGACGATCGGTCTCGAGATACGGGTCGTGTATCTTAGCCGATTACTGTGTCTATAAAAAGACAGCAACCTTTTAAGAGTCATCATTAGACTCTTTTCTTCTCCGTTGAACTCTGCGTCCAGAGTTTTAAGAACTTAGAAAGGCTTCGAGCTTTTTCCTCTATGTCTCCATCTTTTCCAAAGAATTCACCATTAAAAATGGCTCCAAAGACCAAGCATGTGGCTTCTTCCTCGAGCGTTGTCACTCTAGAGGTTCAAATAGGAGGTTCCTTTACGCAGGAGGCCCCCATTTTAGGTAATAAGACCATCTGAATCTGTTTTCGCCATTAAAGAACTTGAAGAGTTATCTTAACTCTTAAGCTTCTTCTGAGTTGAACCGCCAACGCGAGGCTCACACCCATGTTTGATTTTTCAGATGTGACTCTTGGACTGGTAGATAAGAGGTAGGTTTGATTTTTCAGCTTGAGTCTGTGTCTGTTTGTTGAACGGGAGCTTCATTAAGCCTTGTGTTTGATCCCAACACTTAGAGATTTTTCTAAGTGGGGGAGTTCAGACGCGGACTTCATGTGAATCTCGCTTCTCTGAGTTTAGATGCGGGTCTCACTGAGCTTCGCGTCTCAGTCATTAGATGCGATTTTGTCATTGAGTCTTGCGTTTGATCCTAATACTTACAGAATATTTTTAAGTGGAGGAGTTCAGACGCAGACTTCATGTGAGCCTCGTGTCTCTTAGTTTAGACGCGGGTCTCACTGAACTCCGCGTCTCAGTCATTAGATACGGTTCTAAAGTAAACCTTGCGTCTGAGCTTCAACACTTTGATAATTTTCATGTTGCTAACTATTATGTTGTCCTTTTTGTAGTGCGGTACTCTTCGAGACCTCTGTCCAAAAAGTGTCACTTTGGCATGTAGGTGGTACTGACCTGAACATGATCTTCATTTTTCAGAGGACTGCTCTTGTGATCACTGGTAAATCAAAGAAACGACGGAGCCAGATCAACAATGCCATTATGCTAACTCTCTGGAAAATCATTTCTGACAGTCGGTTCGAATCGGATTCCCGTACACTACTAACGAAGCCTGACTTCTTCTTTGATGACTCGATCGAGGAGGATGAGGCTGCTCTTTATGATGGGGATTACAAATGGCTTTGCCAGATTGGTAACAAGAGGTTCTTCCTCCTGAATATGGAGCAGATGTATCCCCTGACCTACCTACAGCATATGTCCGTATGTTGGACAATGCACTGAGAGTTGGTCAAGCCAATCTCCGGAGTTACCCTGGGCAAGATAGGTGCCCGTGAAGCATTCATCGACGGTCATAGGAGGAATGTGCTGGGAATGCAACATAACTTGGTCAGAGCTGAATACCCAACAGGAGAGACCCCACAACTTGCTGCCAACTTCATCAGACAATTCCTGGATGTGAGGGGTGACTTTCCTCCAGAATATCATGTCATCGAATGGATCTACTCTACCGACAAAACATGGTGGAGGCAGAGTGGTAGGGTTTGCTCTGACAGAATTTAAAGACCTTTTGCTGCAGGCCAGACTGTACCGGGCCGTGAGGACTGTCCAGTACGATATTCCACAGAGCACCCAACATTTCTACGCTATCCTGAAGTGGTATAATCTAGAGTCCCGCACGTTCTTCACTCCCATCGGGAAAATAGGGCCTGCCCTCCATGAGATATACGAAGTCAGGGCAGGTGATTGGAGATGCCCCTTACGAGGAATATGTCCCGTCGACAGAGGAGCTACATCTGCCAAAGAAGAACGATCCTCTTGTTTACGAGACTTATTGGGAGGTGCTGTGCTACTTTCACATCTGTGGCCAGGTGATAAGATGGAGAAGGGGGGAGTTAAGCAGATGTCGTGGGCAAATTATATGTTCCTCAAGGTGAATAAAACTGACTCGATGACCCGGTTAACTCCCAACACTGATGAGAAAATAATTGAAAAGATCAGTGCATCTACTAGCTCATACACCACAGAGTCTAATGAGGATACTTTCAAACCAGACATGATTTTGAGAGCTTCCACCACCAAGCCAAAGTTCTGATGTCTGACCGGGCTCTATTGGCGGGCTTTCTCATGTTGTTGCTAAAGCGATGTGTGGTGCCAACACTGCCGCATAGGTGATCATCGCTGACATGGTGTACCCGGCTGTTTTGCTTGCTCATGGAAAGTCCATTGTTCTCCTTCTAGCAATGGTAGCCGGGATCCAGAGTGGATTACGGACGCTAACGAAAAGCTTCTGTCAGGTGGAAGCAATCGTGGACCCAAAGGGCAACCCAGTCAAGGATTCCAATGGCCATCCCCTGGTTAAGACTCCCAGTCCCAGGGTTGAGCTTCCATACATATATCTGATGGCTTGGTATGTGATACATTGTCCATCACTAATGACCGCTGTCTCTGCCTCAGACGGTTTTATACTTTTCGTGCAACGGTTGGAGAGTTCGAGCTAGCTACAGTAATACATGTTCTACATCTAGAAGATGATTCTGAATGGGGGCAACTATAATTGGACAGGTGCTTCCCTGAGATTCACGATGCATCCTATGGGGACAAGTTTGCAGATCTCATTGGCTCGGATGAAGGAATGGCAGTAGTGGTGGTGGAAGTTGATGTTGAAGTTGGTGATGGAGTTGTCGCCGGAGTAGTTGCCGGAATGTTCGTCGGAGGGGTTGCCATTGATTAAGAGCCCGGCTCCTATCCAAACATGGTGGCCGACCTAGGATTACATTGTGGGATGGTGGTTTTGTGGTAGGATTAAGTGGTGGTGGTGGTTTTGGAGAAGGTAAAGGAGATGGTGGTTTGTATGGTGGAGTTTTGGAGTTGTTGTGGAATAAATGGAGATGGAGGAGGAAGAAGATGATGGTAGGAAGTTAGAGAAGTTGTAGTTGTTATGGTTGTCGCGGAGATGAAGGAGGAGTTGGTGATGATTAGGGTTTTGATGAAGAAATGAAAAGGGAAGAAGAAGGAAAGGGGTTGTATTTAGAGTTGGAGTTAAAGGAGAAAAGAAAGGGAATAGGGTTAGGATTTTTTGGTGTAAAGGTGATGGGAGAGGGAGTTATGACTGGCCATGAGTGATGGGAAGGGTGTGATGAGTGAGTTGGGATATTTTGAAGGAGATATTTTGGTGGAAGGTTGCAGAATGTAGTAAAAGAATAGAGATGGTTTTAGAATATGGTGGAAGGAAAAGGAAGGAAAAAAAAGGAAGAGAAAAGAAAGAAGAAAAAAGAAAAAATGTGATTGGTGGAGAAATTAAAAATAATTAAATTAGTGAATTCTGTTGGCCCAGAGGCCTTCCACTCTAGTTTTGATGATGATTAACTCATGTAGTTATGTTTACTAATAATCTTGTGATGTTTAGTTTCAGATCATTAATCAAGATATTAGTTGGTGATTAGCTTCAACAAAGGAGTTTGGAAGCTTTCACATGGTAATTCCAGAGCCCGAGCTTCAAGATCATACATTGCACTCGTTGGAGTCTAGCTCGGTGGATCACGTTTTGGATCGAGTCAACTTGAAGATGGAAGATCGTCAAGAAGACTTAGGTATTCATAGTTTAGTTTAGTGTGTTTTAGATCCATGTGTAAAGACTAGATAGTTGATATGCTCAAGTTCACAACACACACAAGTTTTATGTTTTGGAATTGGTTTTCATGAATAGATTGATCAAAACATGTTTAAATGGTTTTTATGTATATTAGATGTGTTCGATATACATACATGCTTCATATCTTAGACAAACTTATTTTGATATGCCTATTCATGAGTTTTAAGAAAAATCAGATTTCCTATTGAAAAATCCAAGTTTGGTAAAATACAGTTTTTGGTTTTTGATAATATTTGCAAGAGACAAAAACGGTTCAAAATGTTTGATATTTGTCTTGAAATATTTATCACAAGTTTGTATATCCATGTAAAATGACAAAACTAATTTTATGGATTTTTAGAAGATTTATGGGATTTATTAGAATAATTTTTACCCTGTTTTTCTGATCCAGAACAGTGCCTGACAGGCTCTGTCGGTCGACCGCACGGTCGACCGAACTAGGAGCCAGTCGACCGGGCGGTCGACTGACGTGCACAGCCTGTGCACGTCTGGCCTGGCACTTGGGCCGGTCGACCGGGCGGTAGACCGGACCAGAGAGCTCTGCTCTCTGTTTTTGAGCGGTCGATCGGCGGTCGACCGGCTTCTTCCAACAGTCAAAAATATGACCGTTGGCGGTCGACCGGCCGGTCGACCGCCGGCTGTTTAGGCTGAAAAATACAGCCTAACGGCTAGTTTAGTTTTGGGGCTATATATACCCCATTTGATTGTGGTTTTCTCTAAGATTATTAAGAGCAAAAATTCTAGAGTTTCTCTAGTGTTTAAAACAAGTTTTCAAAAGAGTTTTAGTGCCAAAAAAGATTCATCTTATTTGTTTTAGAGTTTTTGGAAAAATCAAAGAAAATAGAAATTTGGGAGATTTGTATTGTTATTCATTTCTATCTTTTACAAAGAGTTTTCCCAAGTATTTTTCTTTGAGTTTTTGTTTTTCAAACTCTTAGTTTTCCACACTTGAGCTATATCTTCTATCCTATTCTATTAGGATCATTATTTGTGGGAAAAAGGAATTGTTTGTGGTTGAAAGATACCACCAAGTTGTAAACCCCTTCATTTGTTGTATCCCTCTTTGGTAGAGGTTGATTTGGATTGTGGGGTGCTCCCCCTTTGGTAGAGGTTGAGATTGTTGTTTACTCCCTCTTGGTGAGGTGGAGTTGGTGTTGGCTTATATCCCTCTTCGGTAGAGGTGGATTGTGTTTGTATAGCCTTGGTGGAGGTTGTTGGTTGAGAGAGGAGTTCGGTACTCCCTTGTTTTACAAATCCTCCTCGGTGGAGGTTCCCTCGGTGGGAGTCCTCGGTGGACAAGATAGTGGATTAGAAATCCTTCTCGGTGAAGGCGAGGACGTAGAGCTAGGGGCTCGAACCTCAAAACATATCTTTGTGTTTGCGTTTGATCCATTGTCTCTTAACCTCTCTCTTTATTTGTGTTGTGCATCTTTCATATCATTCATATCTATTTACTTGTGTTGTGCCTTGCATCATTCATATTGTTATATATCCATTATATGCTTGGCTTGTGTTTGTGTGCCTCACTTGTACTTAACCACGAGAGCTTCATATAGCACCTCAACTCTTATTCAGAGGAACCAAGAGGAGTTAGTCCAGAGCCCTTCACGGGGAATTCGGCTACACTCGTTGGTTGTACTAAGTATAGTTTCAAATTAGTTTTAATTTTCACATTTAGTTTTTAGATTAGCACTATCACCTATTCACCCCCCCTCTAGGTGATTTCAATTGCTATCAGTGCCTCCGCTCTTGATACTTAGGTTTAACCACCTATGACTGAGATCTTGGTTTGCTAATCTTCATTTGCATTTGCACACATATAGTTTGCACTCATGGATAGCCCTCCTATGTTTGATATTTCTAGACTTGATATTTGGAAGGCCAAGATGAGTTGTTATTTAAAAACCCTAGGCTTGCATGTTTTTCTTGCCGCTACCAAGAAATGCTATCTTGGTAACCGCAATCATATAGGGGCCAATACACTAGCCCTTGAGGCAATTAGAAGCACGCTTTCTAAAGAATATCTTATGCTTGTTTCTAACCTTGACTCCGCCTTTGCAGTGTGGAACAAGTTGACCACCTCCACCTCCAAGCTTCAAATGCCAATCCAACCGGAGGAGTCTAGTGGAGAATCCGAGTCACAATGCTTCATGGTCCAAGGGAATGACTCCCTTGAGGTATACTCGGAAACTCAATTAGATTGTAATGATGCTAGTTCTTCTTGTGATGAGCATGTTGATCCTAACACTTTAAATGAAGAACTATCTATAGTTTGCGAAAAATTGATTGAAAAATATAATTTGTTGAAAAAGAAAAGTCTAGGACTTAACAATGAAAATAAAAATTTGCTTTCTAGACTTGACATGGTTTTGCAAGAGAAAGAGGAGATTTCAAATGAAAGGGATTCGTTGAAATCACAACTTAATCTTGCACTAAAAGAAAATGAATTTTTGAAAAATAAAAATGATTGTGAAATAATTTTAAAGAAAAATGAAAAATTGTCTTTAAAAGTAGATTTTGTTTTAAAAGAGAATGTTGCTTTGAAAAACAAAATAATTTCTATTTCAAATGAATTAGATGTTTGTTTAAAGAAAAATATTTCTTTACAAAATAATATAGATACACATGTTTTCCATGCTAGGATAGCTTCACCTATTGCATGTCCCACTTCTTCTTTAATTAACAATGATATATCTTTGCTAAAGAAGAACATGGATTGTTTGGGCTCCACTTTGAGCCATTGTGTTTCTAGCCATACACGTTTGGAATCTTTGTTTCGAAAGAAACAAGTTCCTATTATGCATGCACACCATACACGGCATACACATGCTCCCCACGGACACAACCATAACACAATGTATGCTCATGTGTACACTTGTACACATTGTGGACGTAAGGGCCACCTTGCTAAATTTTGCTATGATCGTATACATGATTGTAATTTAGCAACTAAATTTGTTTGGGTTAAGAAAGGTGCTAACTCCCATGGACCCAAAAGAGTGTGGGTACCAAAGACCACCCCTATTGTATTTGATGTAGGTGTGGGCTCTCCATGACGTGAGAGTTGCGGTACCTTGGAGTGGATGCGTTCCGAGCTTCATGGAGACTATTTGGATGCATCACTTTCAAGGGAAGTTTGGTGGGAAGACCACCTTGATTTGGAGATCTAGAGAGGTGCCCTCATCGGTTTTGGTATTGATCTCTAACTCCCGTTTATTTACATGCTTTCATATCATTTGCTTATAGCATGTTTTGATGTTTATAGATTATTATGATAATGCCATGTTTATTAGACCATTGACATGCATATATAGCATTTGAGACACCCATGTTTTATATGGACCATTATTTTTGTGTTCTCACCTTTGTTTAGCTATTATGTATATCATAGTTCTAATAACATGTGAATTTGCATAATAATCTTGTTTATGTTTTTCATGTTGATTTGTGCTTCATGATTTGATTACATGTTTAGATGTTAGTTTTCATTAAGACTAGGATATATACTTGTACATATAATGGGCCACAAATAGATCATTATATGTTTGTGCTTGAATGCTTATTTGTACCCATTAGATGTGCTAGTATAGTCTAGTTTTGATGATTCATGCATTTTAAACTTGTATTCCCATTTTGGACTTGTTTTATGATTATGTGTTTTCACTTCATGTATATGTCTAATTTGTCAAAATTTTAAGATATACATGTATACCCCTTGAGTCATTTGCTTTTCATGCAAATCTTTATTATGGACTCAATTATGTTTTGGAATATGTATGTATACTTCTTGTTTTGTCAAAACATACATATGCCTTGGAGTATGAATTGTTTTTAATGAAAATTTAGTTTTTTTTCATGTTTTCTTGTTTTAAGGAATATTGAGCTTAATTGAATATTTTCATGATGATGTGTTTCACATTTTACTTATACACTCACCCTTCTTGTTTACTCATGCTTTGTTTTCATGAGTCATATTTATGCTTCATTGAATTTGAGTGTTGGATATCATGTGAATTTCATGTTTCATGAAAATATAATTTTATTTTATTTCTTACTTGAAGGATTTCGTACTAGTTAACAAGTTTTTCCATTTAACTAGTTCGTATTCTTTATATGGTAGAGATTTTCAAACATACTTTACTTTCAAACCTATTTTTGAAAACCCCTACCTTCCACGGGCGGTTGGATAGGAGATCATGCTCATGTATGCTTTATAGTGAAAATCATTTTAAACTTGAACATGAATGGGTGGTAGGAAATATGAGATATACATTTGATATTATTGTTGTTTCAATTGGTATCATTGGATTCTTTCAATTGGTATCAATATTGACATTTTTGTATACTTATATATATATTTTTTATGTATGTATGCTTACACTTCAAGTAGTATCAATTTCGATTAATATTAACATCTTTCATACATATATATATTTTGTTTATGCTAAGCTTGAGTTTTAATGGTCATTATGTTTCAATTGATTAGTTTTCAATTGGTATTCTAATACAAGCTTAGGCATTGTTTTATTTGGTATTTCATAAAGGGGGAGAAAACTCGTATTTTATCTTTCAATTGGTATTTTGTTTACCGATGATTTTCACTCCCTTGCTTTATGATAGAAAATAATAATTTCAATTTGGTATCATATGTTTAAAAAGAATAAAACTTTAAATTGGTATCAAGATTGTATTTGTTTTCTCAAAATTGGTATCAAGATGCTTATGTGTTTACTCATTATTGGTATCAAGATTTTTTTTACTTTCATTGGTATCTATTGATCTATTTCTTTCAATTGGTATCCATGAAAATTTATATTGATTTGTTTGTTTGACCCCTTTGTTGATTCTTTATTTCGAACAAAAGGGGGAGAAGAATGTTTTGTTTTTACTTTACCCCTTTGTTGATGATTGACAAAAAGGGGGAGAAGTATTTGAGTTTATATGCATGTTTTATATGCATGTTTTGTTTTATTTATTAGTTTGTTGTTTAATTGTTTAATTGGTTTCAAGAGCATTTCATTGCTATTAAGAGCATGTTTTTATTGATATCAAGAGCACGTTTTATGCATGATGCATTTCATATGTTTGGTATCAAGAGCATGTTTTTGCATTTGGTACCTTGTTTTATGCATGTCTATGCATACATGTTTGTGAGCTTACATTGCATATATTTATTGTTTATTCCTATGCATGAGTTAAGGGGGAGCTTCCTTGAAGCTTACTTTAATCCATGCATATATAACTTCATGAGTTTTGTCATCATCAAAAAGGGGGAGATTGTTGGCCCAAAGGCCTTCCACTCTAGTTTTGATGATGATTAACTCATGTAGTTATGTTTACTAATAATCTTGTGATGTTTAGTTTCAGATCATTAATCAAGATATTAGTTAGTGATTAGCTTCAACAAAGGAGTTTGAAAGCTTTCACATGGTGATTCCAGAGCCCGAGCTTCAAGATCATACATTACACTCGTTAGAGTCTAGCTCGGTGGATCACGTTTTGGATCGAGTCGACTTGAAGATGGAAGATCGTCAAGAAGACTTAGGTCCCATAGTTTAATTTAGTGTGTTTTAGATCCATGTGTAAAGACTAGATAGTTGATATGCTCAAGTTCACAACACACACAAGTTTTATGTTTTGAAATTGGTTTTCATGAATAGATTGATCAAAACAAGTTTAAATGGTTTTTATGTATATTAGATGTGTTCGATATACATACATGCTTCATATCTTAGACAAACTTATTTTGATATGCCTATTCATGAGTTTTAGGAAAAATCAGATTTCCTATTGAAAAATCCAAGTTTGGTAAAATACAGTTTTTGGTTTTTGATAATATTTGCAAGACACAAAAATGGTTCAAAATGTTTGATATTTGTCTTGAAATATTTATCACAAGTTTGTATATCCATGTAAAATAACAAAACTATTTTTATGGATTTTTAGAAGATTTATGGGATTTATTAGAATAATTTTTACCCTGTTTTTCTGACCCAGAACAGTGCCTGACAGGCTCTATCGGTCGACCGCACGGTCGACCGAACCAGGAGCCAGTCGACCGGGCGGTCGACCGACGTGCACAGCCTGTGCACGTCTGGCCTGGCACTTGGGCCGGTCGACCGGGCGGTCGACCGGACCAGAGAGCTCTACTCTCTGTTTTTGGGCGGTCGACCGGGCGGTTGACCGGCTTCTTCCAACGGTCAAAAATATGACCGTTGGCGGTCGACCGGCCGGTCGATCGCCAGCTGTTCAGGCTGAAAAATACAGCCTAACGGCTAGTTTAGTTTTGGGGCTATATATACCCCATTTGATTGTAGTTTTCTCTAAGATTTTTAAGAGCAAAAATTCCAGAGTTTCTCTAGTGTTAAAACAAGTTTTCAAAAGAGTTTTAGTGCCAAAAAGGATTCATCTTATTTGTTTTAGAGTTTTTAAAAAAATCAAAGAAAATAGAAATTTGGGAGATTTGTATTGTTATTCATTTCTATCTTTTACAAAGAGTTTTCCCAAGTATTTTTCTTTGAGTTTTTGTTTTCCAAACTCTTAGTTTTCCACACTTGAGCTATATCTTCTATCCTATTCTATTAGGATCATTATTTGTGGAAAAAAGGAATTGTTTGTGGTTGAAAGATACCACCAAGTTGTAAACCCCTTTATTTGTTGTATCCCTCTTTGGTAGAGGTTGATTTGGATTGTGGGGTGCTCCCTCTTTGGTAGAGGCTGAGAATGTTGTTTACTCCCTCTTTGTGAGGTGGAGTTGGTGTTGGCTTGTATCCCTCTTCGGTAGAGGTGGATTGTGTTTGTATAGCCTCGGTGGAGGTTGTTGGTTGAGAGAGGAGTTCGGTACTCCCTTGTTGTACAAATCCTCCTCGGTGGAGGTTCCCTCGGTGGGAGTCCTCGGTGAACAAGATAGTGGATTAGAAATCCTTCTCGGTGAAGGCGGGGACGTAGAGCTAGGGGCTCGAACCTCGAAACATATCTTTGTGTTTGCGTTTGATCCATTGTCTCTTAACCCTCTCTCTTTATTTGTATTGTGCATCTTTCATATCATTCATATCTATTTGCTTGTGTTGTGCCTTGCATCATTCATATTGTTATATATCCATTATATGCTTGGTTTGTGTTTGTGTGCCTCACTTGTATTTAACCACGAGAGCTTCATATAGCACCTCAACACTTATTCAGAGGAATCAAGAGGAGTTAGTTCAGAGCCCTTCACGGGGAATTCGGCTACACTCGTTGGTTGTACTAAGTGTAGTTGCAAATTAGTTTTAATTTCCGCATTTAGTTTTTAGATTAGCACTATCACCTATTCACCCCCCTCTAGGTGATTTCAGATTCTCTGGGTTCGATCGCGAATGCAGAAAAGTTTCAAAAAATACCATAATCGCTCGATAATCAAGCATCCCCGAAAGCCCCCAAAAACTCTCAAAAATCAAGAATATTATATAAAAATCATGGTGAAATCCGTTTCATAAAATTATTTATGGTTTTCAAATTAAAAATTTTAGAATCGATTGTCCATACTAGTTGACACCAAATCTGGTCAAAATTTGTTAAATTTGATAATCCTAGAAAAATGTATTAAGATAGTAATTATTATTCTAAGAAAATATGTGAAAACAGTTTCTTAAAGTTCAGCTCCATTTTAAATTAAAAATTAGGGAATAAACCAGCAGTACCGATTAATCCCGATTTTAGGGTTTTTATAAAAATAATTCAAAAAAATACTAAAAAATAAAGAAAATTCTAAAATATTGGAAAACAGTGTTTAAAACTGAAATCGATCAAATCTGACTAGCAGAAATGTCCAATAAATCAGTATATTAGGATCACGTCCTTGGTTCAGATTAGGGGTAATTTCGAGTCCACGAATTCAGATCCAAAGCAAAACAATCACATAAATAATCATAAAATAAATAAATACGGAAACTAAATTAAAAATACGATCGAAAAATAAGAATACATATCTAAGTACGTATTCTGGGAATGAGGTGTTATAAAATAGCAAATCAAATACCAGATGCGTTTATTGATATAAAAAGAGTGACTAAATCATATATAACAGCTATAAATACTCCAGCTCAGATTGAAATCCCAAAAGATATTCCGAAGTTGAAGTCACTAATGAGTCTAAGATACGTCTGAAGCGGTGTAGACCAATCGGTTCTAAAGATAAAAGTCCTCGAAAAAAATTAGTAGATAAGTATAATGACTCCAATATGGAGAAATGTGTTCCAGAAGAGACACAAAATATGACAAATTAAGACAGAAAACCCTGAAGGTATAAAAAATCATGAGATCTTTATTGATTATGTCAATACAATCGGATTATGGATCGAAATGAGATGAAAAATATGAATGATATAATTTTTTTATTCCGTAACATGTGATATTGTTAACGGAAGTGGGGATCCTGAGCCAAGATCCGTCACTAAATGTCAAAATAGACATAATTGGATTAAATGGAAAGATGTTATACAGGCTGAATTGAATTCGTTTAATAAGCGTAAAGTATTTGGATCTATTGTCCTCACGCCTGAAGCTTGATACCAGTAGGATACAAATGAATTTTTTTGCGAAAGCGCAATGAGAAAAATGTGATTGTGAGGTACAAAGCTCGACTTATTGCATAAGATTTCTCATAAAGACCTGAAATTGATTATGAAGAAACGTATTCTCCAGTAATGGATTTAATTACGTTTAGATATTTAATCAGCCTAGCAATTTTTAAAAATTTAGAAATGCGTTTTATGGATATTGTAACAACTTATTTATATGAATCGCTTGATAGCGATATTTATATGAAAATCCCTAAATGATTTAAGATACCTTAAGCATTAAGTTCAAAATCTAAAGAATTATATTCGATTAAATTACAAAGATCATTATATGGGTTAAAATAATCAGGGTGCTTGTGGTATAATCGTTTAAGCGAGTATTGTTAAAAGAAGGATATATAAATAATCATATATACCCATGTGTTTTTATAAAGAAAAGCACATTCAGATTCATTATCGTTCCTGATGATTTAAATATCATTGGGACTCATAAAGAAATCATAAAAGCAATGATGTATTTAAAAAATAAATTTGAAATGAAATATCTTGAAAAAAAATCAAATATTGTATTAGTTTACAGATTGAACACATTTAAAGTGGAATACTTTTGTATCAATCGAATTATACTGAAAAGGTCTTGAAACACTTTAGCATGGATAAAGTAAATCCTTTAAGCACTCTAATGGTTGGTAGATCATTAAATGTGGAAAATGATCTGATAATGAAAGGCTCTTGGTTCTGAAGTACCATACCTAAGTGAAATTGGAGATCTTATGTATCTGGCTAATTATACCCGATCAGATATAACATTTGCTGCTAATCTATTAGCAAGAATTTGCTCATCTCCTACACGAAGATATTAGAATGGAATTAAGCATGTATTTCGTTATCTTCGAGTAACAACCAATTTTTTTTATTTTATTTCAAAGAATCAAAACAAGAAATGATTGATTATGCAGATGCATGTTACATATCAGATTCATATAAATCAGGTCTCAAACAGAATATGTGTTCACATGTGGAGTTATGACGGTCTCTTATCATTCACAAGAATAGACACTTATTATCACTTTTTCTAATTAAGCTGAAGTCATAGCACTTAATGAAGCAAGTCGAGAATGTGTATGGTTAAAATCTGTAACTTAACACATTCAAGCAACTTGTAGATTACCAGTCAACAAAGATCCTGTTTGAAGACAATTTTGCATGTGTCGCTCAAATGAAAAAAGATTCGTCAAAAGTGACTGAGTCAAACATAAACCCCTGAAGTTCTTCTAATTCAGCCAAGAGCTTGAAAAAGATAAAGAAATTAATATTCAATATATTCGATTAAGTGATAATGTGGCAGATCTTTTCACAAAGACACTTCCCACTACAACTCTCAGAAAGCTTATTCGTGATATTGAGATGTGTCATTTGCGAGACTTATAAGTAAAACTACTCATGCAAACTTGAGGGGTATGATTTTTTAACGAGTCAACAAAGAAACATATACAAAGATGGTGTACTTTTTTTTCCTTCAATATGATTTTATCCCACTGTGTTTTCTTAAAAAGGTTTTTAATTAGACATAAATGGTGGACAGCCAATGAGGAGTGTTGTGAATAAGGTCATCCACCATCTTCTGACCACTTATCACTCATAATAAAAATAGTTACTATTGACTGCATAGTAATCTAAAGTTTTTTTTTATAAATAGGTACTTCCTGATTCATTTCAATATACACTTCAAAAATCACTCTAGTTTTACTATAAATGTAACATTTATCCATGACCGTAAAAATCATGACGAATCAATCTTCACAAGCTATTAATAGCCTCTATACATACTAAATGAATGAGCCTAGCGATGATGTACTAACGCCGAGTCCTTCCATGAAAAGCTGAAATTTTTTAATGGAGTGATGTTCTTTTATTGTTTCATTCTTGGAGAGCTTTACACACGTGTACTCACACAACTGGAATTCAAGCCATTCCGTCTGTAGCCAATGAGCCATGCCATTGGAAGAGAACCGTGTGTGATCACGGCAATGGGCCTCAGTGGTATTGTGCTGTCAAAGAAAAAAAAAGAAGAAGAAAGCTTTCAATTTAGGAACTATTTTTCCTGCACTAATAGCTTGTTAAGTGGAAATATTGATGTCAATCTATAATTTCCAGCACTTTCATTGTAAGAGCTAATTGTGTTTGCTGCTCTCTTTCTTTCCCATCACTTCATGGGATTTACATAGCCTAGAAGAGTAATAGAGATAAATTCAGTGACAGTCTCACAAGAAAACACATGATATGCCTATTTTTTACTACTTTGATTTTGTGAACCAAGAAAATCCCTTGCATCTTTTTTTCCAGCTCATGAAAAAAAATTATAAAAGGAATACAGAGAGAGAAAAGCCAATTCTACATATGGATGTATACATAAGACTCTAACTATATTGCATACATGAACCCAACCAAGAACTGCAACAATAAACAAATAACAGTAAAAAAAAAAAAAATTAATACCACCAGAGCAAGGTTCATTTCAAAACCTTGACAATAGAATGGACCAGATTGTAGAGCTTGACCTCTCATTCATCATTAAAAGAAATCTCTCATCCAATCTAACTTGGCTCAGTTCATGGATTAGGTATGCATCTAGAAGCCTTCTCAAGTTATCCCAGCAAAGAATCTTGAAAAAAAAAAAAAAGAAGAAGAAGAAGAAAAAGGAGAAGAAAAATAGAAGAAAGATGCATGATCTAATCCATGAAGGGATCCAAATTAAAGACCAGATAGGAGAAATCTCATAATAACAGATGGAGAAGTCATTTTTTTCCCACAAAAATAGAAGAAAGAAGAAGCTGCATCTGAGAATGGGAAAGTGATTGAAGATAAGGGTGAATTAATATAGAAACCCTAGCAAGCAGATGATGCCCTGGATGGCTGAATGGCGGCTGAATGGCTGTGATTGATTTGATTCTATATCAAGCGGTCAACGGGTAGACCACCCGAACTAGTTTGGATCCGACTTAGGAGCTGTTTGGTTGCTTATGGTTCCAACTATAGTGGCTAAGATGTAATAAAAAAATAAAAGAGGACTCCACATCATCTTTTTTAAACAACTTTTATGTAAATACAAATTCATGGTACATTAAATCAAATAATTGTTTTTCATTTCTTATAATTAGAGATACAATTACAAGTTGTCAAAACCAAATACTTGACCTAGTGTTCTAACTATAAGAATAAGAACTATATTGTAATTGAAACTATATTATAGTTACAACTACATCGAAACAAACAACCCTAACAAATCATTGCCTATGCAAACTGACTCACTAAGCATAGCTCAAGCCACAATACCTTTATTCTTCTTGGCTTTGAATCTATTCATCTGTACTGGGGTAGGGTTTTTTCAAGCTAAAACTTGCAAGATAGGCTTAGAGATATATTACGCAACAATTTGATTTCACGACGTATCTACTTGGCTCAATTAGCGATTCATGGAGACTCATTTATGACATATTGAAATGGCCCGCTTGGACCCAGGCCCGACCCGGGTCCGGCGCTCCCATGGGCCGGACTTGGGCTTGGGTAAAGCGGCCCACCGCTCGAGCGGGTTGTGCCAAGCCCGGGCCTGGCACGTGCCCGGCCTGGCCCCAACCGGGCCTGGCACGTGCCCGGCCTGACCCCAACCTACCTGCCCCAATAGCTCAAAGAGTCGTTGGGGCACAAGATATGTGGTTCTGGCCCACATCTCCAGCAGCTTAGAGAGAGCCTTGGAGGGGGTTTGTAATTTTTTTTTTTGCAGAACTCCCCAACCGTTGGGGGCTATCTGCACTTTTGCAAATAACCCCACAACAGGTAGAATGGGTTCCCGTAAAATTTTTACAAAAAAAAAATTCAAAAAAAAAACACACTCATCTTCCCCTCTATAAATACTCCATCTTCCCTACTCTATTTCATCACAACAAATATCTCAAAAAAATCTCTAAAATTCTCAACTACAAGGCTACAAGCTCTTTAAGTTTCCAAGGTCTCTCTCTCTCTCTCTCTCTCTCAAGCTCTACAAGTTCTCAAGCTCGCTCTCTCTCTCTCTCTCTCTCAAGCGCTACAAGCTCTCTCTCTCTCTCTCTCTCTCTCAAGCGCTACAAGCTCTCTCTCTCTCTCTCTCTCTCTCTCTCTCTCTCTCAAGCTCTACAAGCTTTGTCTCCACAAGCTCTAAAGCTCTTAACTTTCCAAGCTTTACAAGCTCTCTCTGTAACTTTGTAATTATATTCTTGTAAAAATAAAAAATAGCAAATAAAACGGATGCTCATTCTTCATCAGCAGCCCCAGTCAAGATATCATGGTAATTTTAATATGAGTAACGAACATTGGGAAACTCTTAATTGACCTTTGGCTGACACTATACAAATTCTATTCATGCATTACACATATTATAATGCTTCTTCGGAACCTACCGCTGCTCCTTATAAGCCTATTAATTCTCTTGAGGTATCAACTGTCTCTGTAAATCTTAAATCTGGAGTTTGAAAATATTTTGATAAAGCAACTGTTGATGGAGCTAGGATGGCTCAATGCAAATTGTTATGTTTCATATGTTTTCCCCAAAAATATGGGAATCGGCTTACCATGCAGATATATTAAGAGTAACTACCCTGAACACTAACGACGACAAACCCAAATTAGCAATTTAGGTGGCACACTAGGCACTTTTACTTATAATCGTGCTAATGTAAAACTAAATTATCGAAATATCTTATTCAGTTTGAACAGACTTTTATATGGCTAGAGGCGATGCATTTGTAGATTATATTAGAATCACTCATAATCCGAATTATGAGCCGGTCAGTAGGATATTATAAGATCAGAAATGTTTAGAGTAGTTGAAGAATAAAAACAAATATTAATTGCATTTATATCTTCTTTGTCACATAAAATTGCACTTACTTATGATTGTTAGGAAGCTCTTAACGGCTATCATATATTGTTATTACTGTAATTTTATTGATTCTGATGGCTTTCAATAAACTATCGGTTTTAAAAAGTTTTCTCATCCTCACAATACTTAAAATCAAAGAAAGATTATAATGCATGGTTTTAGAGAATATAGAATTTATTTCAAAATTTTTACTGTTTTATTTGATAATACTAGCAAAAATACTGCTGTAATTGAGATTTTGAATATTTATTTAAAAACTATTTTGAATGAAATTTTTTTCATACTCGATGCGTTTGTCATACTATTAACTTGTTTGTACAAGATGGTTTGAAATTAATTAATGATTATATTCAAAAGTTAATAGATACTATTATATTTATTAAAAATAACGGCACAAGAAGACAAGCCTTCAAACATATTTGTTCGGGCTTAAGCCTACCTGCCAAAAAATTACCTCAAGATGCAATAACTCGTTAGAACTCAACATATAATATGTTGAGTAAAATGATTCCTTATTAGCAGGTCTTGTAGGGGGGGGGATTTTGAAAGTGTACATTGCAAATTTTTCTTGGACCAATAAAAAATTACAACTCAAAATTCCAACTACAAGAGAGAAAAGACGCTCAAGCTCAGATCTTCTTTTTGTTTAAAGCGGGGTTCTTTGCGTAGTGGGGGAAAGTGATTCTTATTTTTCGTTGAACGGATGAATGTCAAGCTCTTCTGAAACTCTTCTCCTTGAATCACAGATGGAGTAGCACAGCTCCTATCTAATGAAATCTCAAAGAGACTTAGGCAATAACTTGCACTCAGCAAGTTGGTAGAAGAGTTGAACTCTTTATAAATCTTCTTCAGCTGAAGAATTTTCCGCCCTATTTAATAGCAAACTGAGCTATTTATAGGGGTTTAGGGGAAAACTGTCCCTAAAAACCCTCCATGATGGGATTAACTCCCTTCATAATGTGGGCAGTACTTGACCCTATAATGGGGGGAATTATAACTGAGACGCATGGCTTATTTGTTGTTGAAATACGGGCTTGAACTCTGCGTTTAGCCATTGAGATGATGCTAGATGCGGGCCCCAAGCCATGCGCTTTGGCATTGTTGTGGTATTGAGACGCGGACGTCGAGCTCTACTGAGATGCAGGCATCGAGCCCCGCGTCTTGGTTTTACAGTGATGCTGAGACGCGAGCTTTGGCGCAGGGGCCCTGCGTCTTACCTTCGCAATGATGCTGAGGCACGGGTTTCGAGCCTCACGTCTTGACATTGCGTCAATGATTTTATCAGCCTTGCATCTGAAGTATGGGCTCTACATCTGACGACTTGTCCTCAGTGATTTTTTAGACAGTCAACAGAACTCCCTCCAGAGTTTTCAAAACTCCGCGGTTGACTGGGACGGGTTTCGAAACACTTTGGGATTTTCTTTTGGCCGCAATATCTCAAAACTGAACTGGCAACCTTCTGAGATTCCTTGGGTTTGACCTTGTCTGGATTTGGTCTTTGTGAGTGTACTGTTAAACTCTTTGAAGCCACCAGAGGTGATCATCGTGAGTATTCAGATACGCAATCTAGACCTCATCAGTGCTCTGAGCTGGTTGTCGGTGTACTGTTGAACAGAGAAAAATCGCCAACTATTTTTGTCAGCATACTGTTTGAACTGATTGCAGAAGTAAAGACTGAACACTGGTCTTATAGACGCAACGGTTGTGTGGCCTTGTAGACGCGAACCTTGTCTAAAGACTCTCATTCATTGGGGAGATAAGAACATCGAAGTGGAGACACAGCTCTCACTTCGTTGAAGTGACGCAGACTTCAAGGTAGGGACGCAGACTTCTCTTTGTTGAAGAAACACAGCTCTACTATTTTGTCAAGTTGTAAGTTTCCTTCAAAGTGAAAACACATCTTTTACTTGATGTAGAAACGCAGCTCAGAGCGTTACAAGCGTGAACTTCCTTCAAAGTAGAGATGCAGCTGTCGCTGGGAACAGAGGTGCAGCGCTCTTGTTTTATCAAGACGCGAGCCAGAGAATACTGAAGGGACGCGGCTTTCGAAATGGAGACATAGCTCTCACTTTGTTAAAGCGACGCAGACTTCGAGGTGGAGACGCGAGCTTCTCTTTGCTGAAGAAATGCAGCTTTGTTAAACACGAGACCCATGTTCTGGGTGCCTTGCCACGTGTCTAGTAGAGCTTGAAGAGACAATGTTCTCTTAAAATGCGAGGTCCGCGTTCTGGGCGCGTTGCCAGGCGTCTGGCGACGATCGGTCTCAAGATACGGGCCGTGTATCTTAGTCAATTACTGTGTCTATAAAAAAAATATCAGTCGCTCAAGAGTCATCATTAGACTCTTTTTTTCTCCGTGAACTCTGCGTCCAGAGTTTTAAGAACTTAGGAAAGCTTTGAGCTTTTTCCTCTATGTCTCCATCTTTTCCAAATAATTTCCAAATAATTCACCGTTAAAAATGGCTCCAAAGACCAAGCCTATGGTTTCTTCCTCGAGCACTGTCACTCCAGAGGTTCAAATGGGAGGTTTCTCTACGCAGGATGCCCCCATTTCAGGTAATAAGACTATTCGAATCTGTTTTCACCATTAAAGAACTTGAAGAGTTATCTTAACTCTTAAGCTCTTCTGAGTTGAACCGCCAACGCGAGGCTCACGCCAATGTTTAATTTTCAGATGTGACTCTTGACTGGTAGGTAAGAGGCAGGTTTGACGAGCTCCGTGTCTTCGCTCATCCGCTTGAGCCTGTGTTTGTTTGTTAAACGGGGGCTTCATTGAGCCTTGCGTTTGATCCCAACTGTAACACTCCGTTCCTGGAATACTTAGATACATATTTTGATTTTTCTATCATATTTTTTAATTTAGTTTGTATTTATTTTTGTTTTATGATTATTTGTGTGATTGTTTAGAATTGGATCCGGATTCGTGGACTCGGAGTCAGCCCTAGTCTGAACCGGGGACCCGATCCTAGTGTATTACTCGATTAATCTTTTTGATAGTCAAATTTGACCAATTTAGTTTCAAACATCATTTTTTAATATTTTAGATTTTTCATAATTTTCTAAAAATTTTCAGAATTATTTGCAAAATCTTCAAAACTAGTGTTGACAAGCATCACTGATTGGTTCTCAGATTTTTAGTTTTCAAATAGAGTTGAATTTTTAAAAATAGCTTCATATTACTTCTTAAAATCTCATTTTTTATCTAAATACATTTTTGAGATTTTTCTGAATTTATCGAAAATCCATCGGTTTGGTGTCGACCGGTATCGCCGGAAGATTTCAGGATTTTAATTTGAAAATCAGATTGAATTTCTCGACTCTGATTTCACCGGGCATCTTAAAACAATATTTTTTAGAATTTTAGAATTTTTCGGAGCATTCTGAAACAGTCAATTTTTCTCGCATTAAAATAATACTTTCTTTTCTTTTCTTTTTTCTCTTCCCTTTCCTTCTACCCTACCTGCCCCCGTCCTTCACCATGCCCTGCCAACAACTAGAGCTATAGTAGCAGCCCATCCTCCCCATCTTCACCATACTCTCCCTCTCATTTTCCTTCTTTTAATTTCCTTATTTCTTTCCTCGTTCTTCTCCATCTTCTCCATTCCTCCTTCACTCCCACCATCACTTTCTCCCTCTCTTCCCCTTTGGCAGATCGCCGCCTCCACCTGTGCCATCCTTAGCTGGCGCCGCCGCCCCTAACCTTCCACTTCCCTCTTCTCCAAACTCTATCTCCTTTTCTCTAATTTCTTCAAAACCCATCACTACAACTTCATTTTCTCCTCCAAAATCCACCTTCAAACTCCCCAATTTCTTCACTCCCATCACCCAACCACCATCTCCTCCTCCTCCAACTCCCCAACACCACCATCAACCACCACCACTATCACCTTCAACAACTATAACAAACCAACACCCAAAAATCTCCAACCACCTAACCTTCCTTCTCCCTCGGGCCCGTGCGCCGCCCCTCCGGCCGCCGGCGGTGGCCAGAACCGCCGGCCACCCCACCCTCTCCCCTTCCTTCTTTTTCCTTCTTTTCTTCTTTCTTTCTTTTCTTTCTTTCTTTCATTTTTTTATTCCTTTATTTTTCCTTCTTTCCTTTTTACCCTTCCCTCATTTCCTGATTACCCCACCTTATCCAACACACACTCCCTCTCTCTCCCCCTACAACTCTTTCTTTCTCTCTTAGCCTCCTTCTCTCTCTAACTAATTCTCCTCTCGCTCCTCTCTCTTTCTTCTCTCTTATTCTCTCTCGAATATATATATATATATATATATATATATATATATATATATATATATATATATATATATATATATATTATATATATATAATGGATTGGTAGCATGCTCACACCTGTTCTCGGACTTCCCAGATTTTAACTCGGTATTGTGTTCTGATTTAGGCGAGTGTTTTGTTATAGTCAATTCATATTTAGTAACTGCTACTCTATCGTTTATTACATGATATATTAATTGTCACTAATATTGCACATTTATTATCATATTCTCATACTTATTATAGAATAAACTCTGCTTTTTCCTAATTAAATATTTGATTTATTTGCAGGCCCGTCCTAAAGGAGAGTGAAGAGAAATGAGCCCAAAAGCCCATCAAATTCTGAATTAAATCAGAATAAATTCGAAATCAAGGAATCAGGGCAGATCTTGGCAAATCAGAGAAGTTGAAAACCAGTTGAAACAAATCCCTACAAATCGATTCGGTTGAAGCCAAGGATCAAAGGCCATTTCGTCAAAATCCCAGACTTAAACTGCAAATCCAGCTGAAGATAAATACCAATCGAGAAACCGAGGAGCACCACCAACAGGGTGTGGCCACCTGGCCACACCCTGGCCGCGGAAACGCGGCCAAAACCGCATTTTTGCGGCTTTGTTAAGGAGTAGGGGGAGCGTTTGCTCCCCCTAACTTCTCACACCTCTCCCCTCTGGGTTTTTGCCTATAAAAGGCAGGATTTTCACTGTAAAAGGAGGGTGACCAAGCAGAGAGATAGGATTTAGTCCAGTTTTTCATTCTTTATAGTGTAGGTTTTTGTTTTCTTTTTATGTAATTTTAATTTCTTATAGGTTAGATTGAGATTCATGTAAGTAAGAGAGAGGCTTATGTTGAGAGTGACACCGATGTACCTCCTCCTTTCTTTCATCGTTTCTGCAAGCAATAAAAGGTAACTTTTGTTTCTGTTCGTCTTTACTTTTGTTTCCTTCTTCTTCTTTCCACTTTTTCTCTTTTTGGTTATGATGAGCATTCAAGTGAATCTAGTAGCATCAGTATAACAATGTTTGTGTGAGTGCCAACGATATTTCATGATGATGTTCTCCTCCTCAAGACTCCGTATCATTTCATTCTTGTTCGTCTTGATGATGTAATGCGAATGGGGACTGAACTCGATCTTATGGCTTATGCGTTGAACGCCTCCAAAGCAAGGTAGAACATGCAAGGGTTCCAGGTAAGTCATCAACAAAAGGGTAAGTATTTCTTTAATCTTTTCTTTCTTTTCTTTTATTCTTTAGTTTATATCACCAACACCAACAACACCCACTTCTTTTATCACTCCTTTTTCATTTCTTTGTACATATCCAATTCTGGTTTCTCCACCTTCCCAATCTCTCACTTTCTGCCTAACTTCATTGTAATTTATTTTTCTTTTCTTTTTAAGAAACTAAAGAAGAACTTTAACCTTTAATGGTAACATAAAAAAGAACTTGCTAGAAAAGCTTCCATCGCTAGTCCCTCGTTGTGGATCACGACCCGCATAGCCACTTGCTATTGCGGTAGAATTGAGAAACTTACACTCTTTATTCTAAATCTGAAATTCTGTATTTTTGTGTGCAGGTAAAACCTCAATCATATATTGATATGTGGATGTCTTTTTACTGTCGTTTCATGCCTAACAATTGCTACTCTGGCTTTTAGTATATGATTCATCACTATACGAGTTGATATATGATATTGTGACTCTGCATTCAACTCACCTGGCACCGATATGTTAAATACCTGACCTTGATATGTATATACTTGACACCTGATACCTGACACTTGATATCTGACACCGGTACTTGACATGTTATTACTTAACACCCGATACCTGACATTAGTATCTGACACCGGTACTTGACATGTTATTACTTGACACCTGATACCTGACACTTGATATCTAACGCCGGTACTTGACATGTTATTACTCTACACCTGATACCTGACACTTGATATCTAATACTGGTACTTGACATGTTATCACTTGACACCTGATACCTGACGCCTGATATATGACACTTGACAATTGACATGCTATCATTTACTTGACATGCTTTCACATGGTACTAGCACACTTGACTTGATATTGTGACACCTGACTGGACACTATTGTACCTGACACCTGTATTATATTGCATATTCATAATTATCACTTTTACGGGGACTTGGCATGATTATTATACTATTACCAGACCTCTGGTACTCCTGAACCCCTGTGCTCCTGGACTTTTGTATTCTTGAACCCCTGTAACAGGGAGACTCTTGATATTATTCTCCTGATGCCATAGTCCTGTTGATCCATGTAATTGAATAATCATGGATATTGGGTTACTGTGGACACCTTGTGGACATTATCACTGGACAATATATATATATATATATATATAATATATATATATATATTATATATATATATATATATATATATATATGGGGTTACTGTACCACAGCCGACGGCTGAGAGAGTTTCTCAGCCAGCGGTGACATGGCTGAATATATGCCACATATCGATCGAAAAGTGTAGGCGCCAAAAAAATCAAAAAAATCCCGCCTAAAGAATTGTGAATCAAATTGACGAAAATACCCCTTTTTTACTTCTAAACTAGCATAAACTCATCCACAAACAAAATTTACCTAAAGAATTTTCAGTTGAATATATCTACAGTTATAAAATTCCTAATTCTACCACATCGAAAATATAATAGAAAAAATTTGGATCAAGATAATGTGAAATAAACAGCATCATTGAAAAGTAAAAATTGAGAAACTTCCATCGCTAGTCCCTCCTTGTGGATCACGACCCGCATAGCCACTTGCTATTGCGGTAGAATTGAGAAACTTGCACTCTTTATTCTAAATCTGAAATTCAGTATTTTTGTGTGCAGGTAAAACATCAATCAAATTTTGGCGTCGTTGCCGGGGAGGGACGATAAGTAATTCTCTTTAAAGTTTACATTTTTGGTTAACTTTCTTCTTTGTTTTTTGTACAGATTTAACAACAAGGAATTCTTACTGCAGTGGACACATAAGTGGTCTTGGACTCTGCTCAAGAAAGTAGAGTCAAGAAGCCCTCAGATTTGCTACAGTCCTGTGGCAAAACTGAGTGAACAACTAACCTGTATTTTCTGCAGGTTGGCCGAATTGCTCAATTTAAATATCTGTAGCATTTATTTTCTTGTTTGATTCACTGTATTTACTTTCTAACCTCAACAGTAAAATGATGATTGTAAATGCTAAAATGATTTAGACTTTGCATTTAGGCACGTGTCTATTTCATTACATTTTCTATTTACTGTTGAAGAGTGCTGGAGTAAAGGTACGTGTGCATAGCATCTAGTAAAAGAACACTTTTGGATTGTTTAAATTGCTTAAGTGTTGCTTTTCTTGTACACTGCACTAAATTGATCTAAGGGCTTGTCCTATAAACAAGATAAGGTGGGGAAGTCATTACCCTCCCTTAGCCCACAAACAATCTCCTCACTCATTAACCCAAGCCTAACTAAAAATGAGTAGACGTTGGCCCTAGGGACATCTCGGACTCAATTAGGAGATTATCCTAAGGGAGAAAGGTGTTGGAATTTGACTCCTGCCAAATCAGTGTCTAGGAAGGGGATTAAGGGCCGAAAGCCCGAAGGTTGGTGGTTACTTAATTAAGGAACGTCTTTGACGGACAACCTCCCACCAATCTTGCCCTGACCTGGCTGATTAGCTTGTGGTCAAAGTCTGCATTATACCTCCTATGGACAGTCTAACCAGTTAGGAGTCGTCTAGGTCAAAGGTCTACCTAACTTAGGTTAGAATTTTTCTTTTTTGTTTGCTTATTTGTTTGTTTTTTTTCTTTGTTTGTGTTTTATTGTGTGATATGGCTTATAACAACAATTTTTTCAATTTTAATGGTAATCCATATTACACACCAACCTCTTTTTCAGATATTACCAACCCGGCATATCATAACTTTAACCAACCTAGTGTGCCGGATTGGTCTTATCCAAATCAATATAACCCATGCCCCCAATCTTATAACCATAATTTCTAGAATAATTTCAACTCTTCACAGAGTCAGTGGGGATTCACCACCCCCGAGTCCAATTTTCAACCAACTTGCCCTCCTTATCACCTTGTCCACAATATTTTCAAGATTCATACTCAGTTCCACCAGTCCAAAATAGAAAACCATCAATTTTGGAAATGAGTATGCGTGAGTCCAAACAAAAATCACAAAATCTGATGGACTCACAATTTCACCACCAATTCCAAGGCAACACTTCATCTTTTCAACAAAATGATGAACCAATCAACTATGAAAAGATGCTTGAAGCCATGACTCTGGCTCAAAACGCTCGTAATTATGACATAGATATGATGGTCTAAAGTCTACGTTCTCACCGTTTGGCCAGTTTTGATGTCGCTAACCATTCTGTCAGAGTTGAAGAGTCATTTTATTTTGGAAAACAAGGTTCCATTTCAGAACAATCATTTGAACTTGCCCAAACTCCAAATTTTGAAAATGACATTGATAGTTTGGCAAGTTATCCCTTTCCTGAAATTGAACTTGAGAATGAATATGATCATGAACCTCAACCTAGTGATTCAATTCTACATCCTGATTCAATTATGACTCCTGTGTCTTCACCTGATTTCAATCTTTTTCCTGAGTCAACATTGGATCCTGTGCCAATTCATAATGAAATTGAATCGCCCATCTTTGATGATCATTTTATTGAACTTGATCAATTTCATACTTTTGAAAGTCCCATTGACAAATTGGCAAGTTCTCATTTTTATAAAATTGAACTCAATGAGAAATATGACCTAGATTCTCCAATTTGTGATCCAGTTCAAATTCCCGAATCAATATTGACTCCTGTTTTGTTACCCGGTTTGAGTAATATTTTAGAGTCAATTTGATTCCCACACCTGTCATTCTTGAACTTGAATCACCAATTTTAAGTCACATTCCATTGT
Organism: Agave tequilana; assembly: GCA_038442645.1. Taxonomy (NCBI): domain Eukaryota; kingdom Viridiplantae; phylum Streptophyta; class Magnoliopsida; order Asparagales; family Asparagaceae; genus Agave; species Agave tequilana. Next base: position 181,238 of record JAVJIF010006449.1, read on the forward strand.
GGGAAAATGAATGTGGACTTGAGTTTCAACTTCTCGATTTGGACCTACTTCCTGAACCAATCTCGACTACTGAACCTTTACTTGACTTAAGTCACTTTCCTGAGTCGGTATTAGTTCCCATACTTCCTAAGTCTAAGTCAATCATTCTATCTTTTCACACTCCATTTTGGGACAAGGCGGTTGACAAATTTGACTCCGAAATTAATTATGAAATTTGGGAATTAGATGGGGTTAAATTTTTAATTAAAATCCTTCATGGATACCTCATTTTAATGGGTTATATTAGAGAGATTTTTGTTGGGTTCTTCCGAACTCCTTACAAAGTCGATTGGGCCGCATTTGGTGGACCAATCAGACCACCACCGGAACCACCACCTTAAGGTAGTATTTTTCTTCCCTGTCTTCTTTTTTCATGCATCTATGCATTAATTCATTCATTGAGGACAATGCATGAGATAGATGTGGGGGAGGGTTCTAACATAACTTAGGTTTTTCTTTTTATTAAAAAAAAATTAACATTTTCTTTACTTTTAAAAACTTTTTGAAAATAGAAACAATATTTTGACATATTTTTTGTAAGAAATTAAGTCAATTTTAAGGAATAGGAAAATCAAAATTAGTATTTCTTAAACTAGGTCAAAATAAGATTATTTGTTTGATTTTTAGAGTTAGGAAGATAATTTGTCAAAGTAATTTAGTCTTGATCTTTACCTTAATGAAATATGCACACTTCATACACTTACACACTTAGGGTTCAAAAAACGAAGATTCTTATGCCTTATAAAAAAAAAGAAAAAAAAATATATCTATGAAAGATGAACAAATCTAATTATTGATTAGCTAGGTGCTTTGGCCTAAGTAAGCCTTAGTATTTATGCGAAAGATGATTAGATAAGTTTGAGAAAAATATATATATAAAAATCCTCTGATTAAGCTGGATATTTGTACCTAATAAAGCATAAGTATTCACGCCTAAAAGGGGTTCATATAATAAAATCCTTAGTTTTGTGGCCTTATTTGCTCAAGTCCTTAAGTCCTTAGGGTGTTTTCTCACCCGGTGCCCTAAGACCGTTTGGTTTGGGAGTCATCGATTAAAGGCTCGTTACATGGGCAGATTAGAAAGCCTAATAGAACTAAGGAATAATACCACCAATATATATATATATATATATATATATATATATATATATAATATATATATATATATATATATATATATATATATATATATATATATATAGGCATAAGAGTTAGAGTTAAAGAACCCTTAGTCAAAATTTTTACGGTCACAAGGTGCATATGACTCAGGGTAAAGTAATAGACTAGATGAGAAGTACAATTTGACTCCTTACTTTGATTGATAACAAATTTTTGAATAGAGACTAAGTTTAGGAATGAAATATTCAGTTTTCCTATAACTTATAGATTACTTAACTCTTACAATTATATTTCAATATTTTTCTCTTTCAAAATGCTTTTCGAAAATACTAACTCATTGTTTCTCTTTCTTTATGGATTTTGTGGGTGTAATCCACTGAAAATCCTCACGAGACAAAACTCGTCCTCTTGGGGTAACCTAGAGGTTTAATGGCTTGTTGTACATGCTCAGTGCAATCGCGTGACCTGCGAAAGTGGTTTAATAATCCTTAGTATAGTTTAGTTGTTTTGCTCGAGGACGAGCAAAAGATAGGTATGGGGGTGTGATTGGTCACTAATATTGCACATTTATTATCATATTCTCATACTTATTATAGAATAAACTCTGCTTTTTCCTAATTAAATATTTAATTTATTTGCAGGCCCGTTCCTAAAGGAGAGTGAAGAGAAATGAGCCCAAAAGCCCATCAAATTCTAAATTAAATCAGAATAAATTCGAAATCAAGGAATCAGGGCAGATCTTGGCAAATCAGAGAAGTTGAAAACAGTTGAAACAAATCCTTACAAATCGAATCGGTTGAAGCCAAGGATCAAAGGCCATTTCGTCAAAATCCCAGACTTAAACTGCAAATCCAGCTGAAGATAAATACAAATCGAGAAACCGGGGAGCACCACCAATAGGGTGTGGCCACCTGGCTACACCCTGGCCGTGAAAACGCGGCCAAAGCCGCGTTTCCGCGGCTTTGTTAAGGAGTTAGGGGGAGCGTTTGCTCCCCCTATCTTCTCACACCTCTCCCCTCTGGGTTTTTGCCTATAAAAGGCAGGATTTTCACTATAAAAGGAGGACGACCAAGCAGAGAGATAGGATTTAGTCCAGTTTTCCATTCTTTGTAGTGTAGGTTTTTGTTTTCTTTTTATGTAAATTTAATTTCTTTGTAAGCTTAGGTTAGATTGAGATTCATGTAAGTAAGAGAGAGAGGCTTATGTTGAGAGTGACACCGATGTACCTCCTCCTTTCTTCCATCGTTTATGCAAGCAATAAAAGGTAACTTTTGTTTCTGTTCGTCTTTACTTTTGTTTCCTTCTTCTTCTTTCTACTTTTTCTCTTTTTGGTTATGATGAGCATTCAAGTGAATCTAGTAGCATCAGTATAACAATGTTTGTGTGAGTGCCAACGATATTTCATGATGATGTTCTCCTCCTCAAGACTCCGTATCATTTCATTCTTGTTCGTCTTGATGATGTAATGCGAATGGGGACTGAGCTCGATCTTACGGCTTATGCGTTGAACGCCTCCAAAGCAAGGTAGAACATGCAAGGGTTCCAAGTAAGTCATCAACCAAAAGGGGTAAGTATTTCTTTAATCTTTTCTTTCTTTTCTTTTATTTCTTTAGTTTAGATCACCAACACCAACAACACCCACTTCTTTTATCACTCCTTTTCCATTTCTTTGTACATATCCAATTCTGATTTCTCCATCTTCCCAATCTCTCACTTTCTGCCTAACTTTATTATAATTTATTTTTCTTTTCTTTTTAAGAAACTAAAGAAGAACTTTAACCTTTAATGGTAACATAAAAGAGAACTTGCTAGAAAAGCTTCCATCGCTAGTCCCTCGTTGTGGATCACGACCCGCATAGCACTTGCTATTGCGGTAGAATTGAGAAACTTACACTCTTTATTCTAAATCTGAAATTCTGTATTTTGTGTGCAGGTAAAACCTCAATCATATATTGATATGTGGATGTCTTTTTACTGTCGTTTCATGCCTAACAATTGCTACTCTGGCTTTTAGTACATGATTCATCACTATACGAGTTGATATATGATATTGTGACTCTGCATTCAACTCACCTGGCACCGATATGTTAATTACCTGACCTTGATATGTATATACTTGACACCTGATACCTGACACTTGATATCTGACACCGGTACTTGACATGTTATTACTTAACACCCGATACCTGACACTTGTATCTGACACCGGTACTTGACATGTTATTACTTGACACCTGATACCTGACACTTGATATCTAACGCCGGTACTTGACATGTTATTACTCTACACCTGATACCTGACACTTGATATCTAATACTGGTACTTGACATGTTATCACTTGACACCTGATACCTGACGCCTGATATATGACACTTGACAATTGACATGCTATCATTTACTTGACATGCTTTCACATGGTACTAGCACACTTACTTGATATTGTGACACCTGACTGGACACTATTGTACCTGACACCTGTATTATATTGCATATTCATAATTATCACTTTTACGGGGACTTGGCATGATTATTATACTATTACCAGACCTCTGGTACTCCTGAACCCCTGTGCTCCTGGACTTTTGTATTCTTGAACCCCTGTAACAGGGAGACTCTTGATATTATTCTCCTGATGCCATACTCCTGTTGATCCATGTAATTGAATAATCATGGATATTGGGTTACTGTGGAAACCTTGTGGACATTATCACTGGACAATATATATATATATATATATATATATATATATATATATATATATATATATATATATATATATATATATATATATATATGTATGTATATAGGTATATATATATATATATGTATATATATATGGGGTTACTGTACCACAGCGACGGCTGAGAGAGTTTCTCAGCCAGCGGTGACGTGGCTGAATATATGCCACATATCGATCGAAAAGTGTAGGCGCCAAAAAAATCAAAAAAATCCCGCCTAAAGAATTGTGAATCAAATTGACGAAAATACCCCTTTTTTACTTCTAAACTAGCATAAACTCATTCACAAACAAAATTTACCTAAAGAATTTTCAGTTGAATATATCTACAGTTATAAAATTCCTAATTCTACCACATCGAAAATATAATAGAAAAAATTTGGATCAAGATAATGTGAAATAAACAGCATCATTGAAAAGTAAAAAACATGTTTGAAACATTAAAAAACTGTTATTTTTATTTAATTTTTTATATTATTTTATTTCGTGTTATTTTCAACTCATATAGGTTTAATAAAGAAACTGAAATGAATAGAAAAATGAAATTTAATGTGGGGCAACCGTATATTGATTTTTCTATTACAAATGTACAGTGTAAAAAAATAATGAAATATAATGGTTAATTATTTCGCATTCCTTAAACACAAAAAATTCATAATAGACGAAACATGATATCGTTCAGCACTCCGACGACAGACGCTATCTTTTTTCACATGCCTTATGTAACAGAATTTTGACCGTTTTATAATGTCTGTGATCATAGTCGCAGTCATAGTATAATAAAACTTTCGAACATTGCGACCATGGTCGCAGACATAATATAATATAAGTTTCAATTCGACACTAGTCACAGTCATAGTATAACAAAACTTTCTATCACTGCGACCATGGTCGCAGATTAATATAATATAACTTTCAATTTTATATCATGTCTGCGACCCTAGTCGCATTCCTTATTTTCATAAAAATAACAGACGAAACATGCTATCGTTCAGCACTGCGACGTCGTTCAGCACTGCGACCAAAGTCGCTATCTTTTTCGCATGCCTTTTATAATAGATTTTTGATAATTTTATAAAGTAGATTAGCCATGCGACCCTGAGATTAGTCTGCGTATATCACATCTTATAAAATACTATATTAATTACTCTAAATTAAATGAAGTAATTAATATTCTATCTACCGTGATACAACAACAGTCTCGAAAAAAGAGAAGCACTAATATTAATCTCGATAAAGGAAAGATGTGCACCATACGTAATCTAAAGATATAGGAAAAATATTCTATAAAAAGTTAATTTGTACTTCACGTAGTAAACCTCTGGAAAAAAGAAACTCTTCGGATTCTCCCGCCATAACTCTTCAATTAAATATTTAATTTTTTTACCACTTCTTCCAATACTCAACCATCACCTATAACAATTATTATTACTATTCATGTTCTTTTAAATTATTGATCTTTATATAGTGCTTGTAACTAATATATTATCTCATATCTAAAAACTATATTTTTGCTCTTCCTTTTCAATTTGATTTCAAAAACTTTCAGAAAACAATTCATTCTTGAATCATGTCTTCCCATCTTCTTCCTCTGAACACTCAGATTTTAACTTCAATCATTCACCCACCGGTCCTCTTTCTTCAGGGTATTCTAGTGAATCTGATACTAGTCTGGACTTCACTCCTTTTGACTATCTCACTACAAAATAATATTTTATCTGATACTCCTCTTCATGAGGATGATGAAGTTTTCATGGGGCTTAGTGAGGAGGAAATTATTCCTCTGCCACTTGATAGAGACATGCTTGATCAAAGCATATCCTCTGATGCTGGAGGCTCGCTTTCTTTGAGCATATCTTTAACAAGTTTTTCTCGACACGGATCGGACGAAGAGCTTGATAGAGATGATTCATTCTGGGAGTTTATCGATGAACCAAAAAACCCTCAAAAAGAGGAAGATGATGAGGAAATAAGTGATGAACAGGAAGACAAGGAGAATGAAGACGACGAATCTGCTTATGATGGTGATGACGACGAGGATTAGGATTTCATGATCTTCTGATATTTAACGTTATTTTTTTCTTTTAAGAGCTTTTAATGCTCTTTTTTTGTAAGATCTCTTTCTGACCATATTATGTTATAAATAAAATTTACTTCTATCTGTAAAATAATCTTTCATATTTTTAAAATACATATAAAGTATACCGTATAGTTATTATTTCTGCATCTTATCTACGATAATGGTCGCAGTACTCATATAATAATTACATATGAAACTGTGACCACGGTCGCTGTCCAGTCATAAACAGTTTGATCGTTTTGCATTCAATAAAGTTAAAAATAGCTACCATGGTGACAGTCCAAAATTAAACTATATAAATAGATAATACTGCGAACATGATCGCAGTCCTCTCAAATCAGTATATTTCACTGTATATCACAAATTAGAAAGCTACGACTGCTGTCGTTAAACACTGCGACCATAATTGCAGTCCTACCTTCGCATGCAATAAGTAAAAAAAATTCATAGTTTATAGGCGGCTGAGACAACAGTTACAGTGAAGAGCAAATATATAAAATCATACGTAAACTGCGACTATAGTATCAGTCCTTAGTCACCGTTATTAAATTTAACCTAGTAAAAAATTCATCCACAAAAAAAGCTGTCGTGAGTACTGCGACCATAGTCGCAGTCCTTGATCACATGCAACATGTAAAAAAAATTTAATAGTTTATAGGCGGCTGAGACAACAGTCACAGTGAAGAACAAATATATAAAATAATACGTAAACTGCGATTATAGTATCAGTTCTTAGTCACCATTAGTGCAATTAACTAGCAAAAAAAACGTCCACGACATGCTCTCGTTAAGCACTATGATCATAGTCGCAGTCCTTGTCCGCATTCAATACGTAAAATAATAATAATAATTATACATTACATGCGAAAAAAGTAAACTACGACTATATTCAAAATCAGTAAATTTTAAATTAGTAAACAAAAAAATTAATAAAGAAGCATTCAAATTAGTTTCGTGATTTGATGAAATTGGTCGCAGTTTGGCCGCAGTTATAAAAGATAATTGTGACAATATTGACTAACATCAGAAATATAAAAAATAATAAACTATACAGATCCACTGTCTTTTACCGCAGGGGCATTTAGTAATTTCAACTGTTTCAATAGGCGGGGCGTCCTTTCTAGTGTGGCTAATAATGTGCCACGTCACCGCAGGCTGAGAGGGTCTCTCAGCCGTCGGCTGATATACATTTCTCTCTCTCTCTCTCTCTCTATATATATATATATATATATATATATATATATATATATATATATATATATATATATATATATATATAATAAAGTACTCCACTTACACTTGGGTGGGGAAACTGATGGATACCGGTATGATGTCATATTTATAATGGTGTTATATCTGAAGTGTGTGTGAGCGCATAATGATAAGTCCCCAGAAGCAGTGGCCTGATATCTGAAGTGCCGTGTGGGCGTGTAATGATAAGCCCTAGAAGCAATAGCTTGTACTCCTAAGCCTAGTCCCGGGCAGAGACGGGACCCATTATAAATATGAGCCATCAGATTTATCAGTTTCCAAGTAAAACTCATCTTATTCATAAATAGATGTATATGTACCAGTAACACATACCTAAGCATATGGATCGGATGAATAACATAAGAATTTACAACCAGCAATAATAATATTAGGAACATGTGGTATTTGGTTTCTTCTTTGTTCGGGTCCTGACACTCACATATCAGACCGAGTGAGTTTTACTAGAGTGCGAACTCTAGTATGGACTATCAGTGATGTGAGGCACTGGTAGGGATGCGATTGAAATATCAAACGGTACTGATTATTATTATTAAATAACTTAAAATGCAACACATTTATATTCTCCAGTTATAGTGATAAATCATTTAATCAGGTGGTATGCTCTGAGTTGACACCTACTTTATGACATATGATTTCTGTGATACAATGATTATTACAGACACACTCTAGTTCTGTTACTCTGATGGCAACTCAAGTTGTATGAACTCAGGTGATGGTGACATCGGATATATGGTATATTGATGAGGGTTTTCTTGTTTGGATTATCCCCTGACGTATCTATCCTGTGAATCTATAATCTGAGCTTGTAAAACTAGTTTTGTTCATACTTGTATTTATCGCATGTTTAATGTATTTATCCCATGTTTATATGTACCTATCTCTCGACACCATTTTCTATTCATGTTTTCTGATTCAGACTTATCGATATACATGTATTTTCTTGATTTTTGATTACTGTCATTCCTTTAATTTCCTTTATGTTACTTATCATTGCCTGTACCTGTATGCCTAGACCACATCACTTGATCATGTGCACGTGTGACTGTCTGAGCACGCCAACTGGCTTTATCATATGTACTCGCTGGGTTGCTTTCTGACAACCATGAATACTCATGTCCAGATCCTGGAGTCTGGATCATGGTGGCCTTTTGTACTTGATCAGAGGGGCACAACAGAAGCGTGGATTAGCGGCTGCCTGTCCGGACCCTCTTTCTTCCAGCCTCCCCTTGATCGGCTCGAGAGATTCTCGTCTTGCTACTCGTGAGTACTTTCCCGTATTTCATATTGTACATTCTGCTTTTGCGCTTCTGGTGATCTTATATTCTTGATAAATTATATCATGCCTTGTGATAACTGTGCACTTGTGCTATTATTGCTGGAATGTATATTACCACTATGCTTTCGTACTCTGATTCTTGCCTGTACTGATACATAGCGTATATACGTGAGGGTATTTCCAACCTGCGTATATACGTTACAGTAACGTCTCCGTAACCGCGGGAGCAGGGCGTTATAGGGTGGTATCAGAGCCTAACCTCTCACATCTTCAGTATAAACTAGTCGGCAAATTAATGGTAAATGAATTTGCAACTGGAATGCTTGAGCCGTAGTTATACAATTAACTCAAGTACAAAGTTACCTATTCCCTCTGAACATCCTTCCCTGATTCTTGAATCTTTTCCATCCTTTTCCATTTCTAGTTCCCATCATCCTTATACCAACTTAAGATATGAATAGACTGGTAGGTTAGCGGTAAGACAGATGTGGTCCGCTCCTATTCTATTCTGGCATTCTTTGACTCTGGTACATCGCCTTGTCTTATATTGGATGGTTCTTCAGCCTCGTATTTTATTCTTGTATTTATGGATACATCACGGGGAATCAGTACAGCAAGTGGAGTGGTCATCACTTATATAATCAGATAGACTATATCATCACATGAGGATTGTCGGTATGAAATAGTATTCCAGATTCAGGACTTCTGTCAGACAGAGTTAAGATATTTTCTATCTTCATTCCAGTAGCGATCATGATTTCTTCCAGTAGCGATCATGATTTCTTCTACCATGTTCGTGGAACTCGGGTATTCTCAGAAACTGATATATAGTCAGGGTATTATTCAGAAGACAGCACTTGGTACCGTTTTGGTTATTATGAATTCTTGATCGTGTTCTCAGAGCCACCAACTCCTGGCTGTCTTTATATATTTGGTGGACCACGGGCCCTGCTAGCCTCGCCAAGTGAGGGTTATGTTCTACTCACCGTGGACCTAACTAGATGTGGGCTTCGCTGTACCCTGGTGCTTAGCATTTAGCGTTGTATTACTCACTGGCTTCGCCGCGTGAGCTACGCCAAGTGTAAGCCTCGCCAAGTGTGAGCCTCGCAGAGCGTTAGCTCCGCTACACCCTAATTCTTAACGCCTGAGATGTGTTGCGTGATGGCCTCACCTAGGCTTGGCTTCGTCCGTGATTAGTCCCTTCAGTGCTTAGCACTCTAGCCCGTTCCTTGGATTTCTCCTGCTAACATGTTCTCATCCGCTGAACAGGGTTTACTCGCTGTATCCAAGCTATCGTCATGACCCTTATGAACGATCCAGTCGGCCAATCTTGCAGGGCCCAGATGTCTTCTACATGTTTCATCTACAGTCAGGTTATCATTCAGAAGTTAGTATCCAGAATTCTCCATGGTTATTTTATATTCTCGGTTATGTCTTCCAAAGATTGCAACGTCCAGTATACAAAAATTCTTAATTATTGGTCTTCTTTATTTATGCTCAGTATTATTAGGGCTTTCTTTATCTTTGGTATTCTGGTCTGTTCTCAGAGAGTTAGTATGTATGCAGCACATCAGTAATTCTACTACGGATTCTTTGTCAAGGACAACTTCATGCCAGACAGGGTTTATATTATATTATGGATTTCAGCACTATGGATTTCTAGGGATTTCATCAGCTTTGCTTCGCAGTCTGAAAGAAGTATTATTGATTATCTCACCAAGTCAGCTCACTTTATATTAGTCAGAATGGGTCAGTGTTCTGAAGTTCTGGTAGAATTCTTTTTCAGCAGACATCAAGTCAGTATTTATTATGGCACTGTCAAAGGATATATACGGCGGAAGTGCAGAAATGTCTGAATCTCAAGTTTACCGTTCAGTCAATTTGTGAGAAATGGCCTTAATTATTCATATCTTGATTGGTATAATCCTCGTCCTATCATTTCTGTGTTCATCTTCCCCTTATCAAAATTTCGAGGACGAAATTTTTTGTATGGTGGATGGAATGTAACACCCCGTTCCTGGAATACGTACTTAGATACGTATTCTGATTTTCTATCATATTTCTTTGATTTAGTTTTGTATTTATTTTTCTTTTATGATTATTCTTGTGATTGTTTTGTATTGGATCCAGATTCGTAGACTCGGAGTCAGCCCTAATCTGAACCGATATCTGATCCTAGCGTATTGCTTGATATGGTCTTTCGGTAGTCAGATTTGACCAGTTTTAGTTTCAAACATCATTTCTAATATTTTATATTTTCATGATTTTCTAGAATTTTCAGAATTATTTGCAAAATCTAAACTTGTGTCGATTGGCTTCGCTGACCGGTTTCCGAATTTTAGTTTTCAAATAAAGTTAGATATTTAGAAACGGCTTTCACATTACTTTTTAAAATCTCATTTTCTATCTAAATATATTTTTTGAGATTTTTCTGATTTTACCAAAAATCCAACAGTTTTGGTGTCGACCAGTATCGCCGGAAGATTTTAAGATTTTTAATTGAAAATCAGATTGAATTTCTCGAATCTGATTTCACCGGCATCTTAAAATAATATTTTTTATTTTGAGAATTTTTTAGAACTATTCTGAAACAGTCGATTTCCCCGCATTAAAATAATACTCTCTTTTTTTTCTTTTTCCTTTTCTCTTCCCTTTCCTTCTCCCCTACCTGCCCCCGTCCATCACCATGCCCTACCAATGACCAGAGCTGCAGCAGCAGCCCATCCCCCCATCTCCGCCATACTCTCCCTCTCCTTCTCCTTCTTTAATTTCTTTCTTTCTTTCCTTCCTTCTTCTCCATCTTCTCCATTCCTCCATCACTCACACGATCACTTTCTCCCTCTCTTCCCCCTGGCAGACCATCGCCTCCACCAGTGCCGCTGTGCCACCGCCATTCCTAGCCGGTGCCGCCGCCCCCCTTACTTCCCCACTTCCCTCCTCTCCAAAATCCACCTCCTCTTCTCCAATTTCCCCAAAAACCATCACTACAACTTCATTTTCTCTTCCAAAATCCACCTTCAAACTCCTCAATTTCTTCACTCCCATCACACAACCACCATCTCCTCCTCACCTCCAACTCTCCAACACCACCATCAACCACCACAACCACTATCAACCACACACCACCACCACCTCACCTTCAACAACTACAATAAACCAACACCCAAAAAATCTCCAGCCACCCAACCTTCCTCCTCCCCCGGCCCAGGCCGCACCGTCCCCCACCTCCGTGGCGCCGCTGCCCTCCGGTCGCTGGCGGTGGCCAGAACCGCCGGCCACCCCACCCTCTCCCCTCCCTTCTTCTTTTTCCTTCTTTCCTTCTTTCTTTCTTCCTTTCTTTCTTTCTTTCTTTTATTCTTTCTTTTTCCCTTCTTTCCATTTTTAACCTTCTCGTCATTTCCTAATTACCCCACCTTATCCAACACGCACTCTCCCTCTCTCTCCCTACAACTGTCTCTCTCTCTCTTAGCCTCCTTCTCTCTCATACTAATTCTCCTCTCTCTTCTCCTTCATTATCTCTCTAATATATATATATATATATATATATATATATATTAAATATGGATGGGTTTAGCATGCTCGTACGTGTTCGCGGACTTCCCGGATTTTAACTCGGTATTGCGTTTCAGTTTTAGGCGAGTGTTTTGTTATAGTCAATTTATGTTTAGTAACTGCTACTCTATCGTTTATGCATGATATATTGATATGTAGATGTCTTGTTACTACCGTTTCATACCTAACAATTGCTACTATGGCTTTTAGTATATGATTCATCGCTATACGAGTTGATATATGATATTATGACACTGACATGTTAATTACCTGACCTGATATGTAATACTTGACACCTGATACTGACACATATACCTGACGCCGGTACTTGACATGTTATACTTGACACCAGATACCTGACACTTGATATCTGACACCGGTACTGACATGTTATTAATTGACACCTGATACCTGACACTTGATACCTCACACCGGTACTTGACATGTTATTACTTGACACCTGATACCTGATACTTGATATCTGACATTGGTATTTGACATGTTATTACTTGATACCTGATACCTGACACTTGATATCTGACACTGGTACTTGACATGTTATCACTTGACACCTGATATCTGACACTGATATATGACACTTGACAATTGACATGCTATCATTTACTTGACATGCTTTCACATGGTACTAGCATACTTGACCTGATATTGTGACACATGATGGGACACTATTGTACCGGACACCTATATTACATTGCATATCATGATTATCACTTTTACGGGAACTTGGCATGATATTATACTGTTACCAGACCTCTGGTACTCATGTGCTCCTGAACTCCTGTATTCCTGAACCCCTATACAGGGGGATTCCTGATATTATTCTCCTAATGCCATACTCCTGTTGATCCCCATAATTGAATAAACATGGATATTGGTTACTGTGGACACCTTGTGGACATCATCACTGGACAATATATATATAATAAAGTACTCAACTTACACTTGGGTGAGGGAAACTGAAGGATACCAGTATGATGTCATATTATAATGGTGTTATATCTGAAGTGTCGTGTCGGGGCGCGTAATGATAAGTCCCCGGAAGCAGTAGTCTGATATCTGAAGTGTCGTGTGGGGCGCGTAATGATAGTCCCCAGAAGCAGTAGCTTGTACTCCTAAGCCTAGTCCGAGCAGAGACGGGACCCACTATAAATATGAGCCATCAGAGTTATCAATTTTCAAGTAATAACTCGTCTTATTCATAAGTGGATGTATGTGCACCGGTAACACATACCTAAGCATATGGACCGGATGAAAAACATAAGAATTTACAACCAATAATAATAATATTAGAAACGTGTGATATTTGGTTTCTTCTTTGTTCGGGTCCTGGTACTCACATATCAGACCCGAGTGAGTTCTACTAGAGTGCGAACTTAGTATGGACTATCAGTGATGTGAGACACTGATAGGGAGACGATTGAAATATCAAACAATACTAATTAATATTATTAAATAAATTAAAATGCAACACATTTATATTCTCTAGTTATAATGATAAATCATTTAATCAGGTGGTATGCTCTGAGTTGACACCCTACTTTATGACATATGATTTCTGTGATACAATGATTACTACAAACACACTCTAGTTCTGTTACTCTGAGGGCAACTCAAGTTGTATGAACTCAAGTGATGGTGACATCGGATATGTAGTATATAAACGAGGGTTTCCTTATTTGGATTATCCCCTTGACGTATCTATCCCATGTATCCTTAATCTGAGCTCATACAACTAGTTTTGTTCATACTTATATTTATCGCATGTTAATGTATTTATGCATGTTTATATGTACTAATGCTCTCGACACTGTTTCTATTCATGTTTTGATTCAGACTTTTCGATATACATGTAATACTTGATTTCTGATTTACTGTTGTTCCTTTAATTTCCTTTTATGTTACTTGTCATTGCCTGCACCTTTATGCCTGAACCACATCACTGATCATGTACACGTGTGACTGCCTGAGCACGCCAACTGGCTTTATCATATGTACTGTCGGGTTACTTTCTGATAACCTGGATCCTCATGTCCAGATCCTAGAGTCTGGATCATGGTGGCCTTGTTATACCTGATCGGAGTGGCGCAGCGAAAGCGTGGATTAGCGGTTGCCTGTCCAGACCCTCTTTCTCCAGCCTCCCCTTGATCAGCTCGCGAGATTCTCATCTTACTACTCGTTGCCGTATTTTATATTGTACATCCTGCTTTTGCGCTTCATGGTGATCTTATATTCTTGAGATTGTTGAAGCTTACAGATTGAAAGATTTTCATGATGGATAACAAAGTGATAAAAAATGTATTTAGAGCTATATCTCAAGCATTTATACAGAGTTCTGGTTGCTCAAACTCATATGAAGAATTTGAATTTATGGTATTTTTAAATTTTTGTTAAAAGCCTTAATCACACACACAATAGTCATATAGTCGACTTATACCCAACTATAGTCGACTAACATATCACCTAGTCGACTAAGGCTTCAACAAAAAATATCTTGCTCTCTATTTGATGTCTGTTTAGCAGTATTAGTCAACTTACCTCTAGACCCTAGTTGATAACCATGTTATAGTCGACTAACCATGTTCTACTGGTCGACTAATTAGTTTCAGAAACTTATCATCCGTATCAGTCTTTATCAGTCGACTTACCTCCTCTTATAGTCGACTAATATAGGAAAAAATTGTTCTTCTAGTTGACTAACCCGTAGACCCTAGTGGACTAATAGTGGTTTCTGATGTTAAACAGTTTTATTTCTGGTGTTTTATCTAACGTTTTAAATTTTAAATTTGAATTGATAACTTTCCTAATTGACTATAGATTTCACCTATAAATAGGGATGTTGTCCTAGGATGAATTCACTAATTCAAAACAAAGCTTTCTGCCCAAAAACTATGTTTCAAAATTCTGTTTTTTCTGAAAAACTTGCTTCTACTTTCTATTTCTTCACCAATTCCTACTCTATTGTGAAGAATTCTGAAAGTCCACCTATAAGAGACCTTGTCCACAATCACATACAGATTCAAAACTTATAGAATTGATTATAATCACTCAAAGAAAAGTATTAAAGAGCGTCTTCTTGGTGTAGAAGAGA